>CAUYRT010023675.1:0-22650 GCA_963574885.1 Lepilemur ruficaudatus
AAAAGCTTCTGAACAAAACTATCACAAGAGCAAACAGACAACCTACAGAATGGGAGAAAATTTTTGCATTCTACACATCCGATAAAGTAATGATAACTAAAATCTATTTAGAACACAGGAAAACCAGCAAGAAACAATCAAACAACCCTATCAAAAAGTGGGCAAAGGACATGAACGGAAACTTTTCAGAAGAAGACAGAATAATGGCCAAGAAACATGAAAAAGTGCTCAACATCTCTAATCATCAGGGAAATGCAAATCAAAACCACAATGAGATATCACTTATCTCCAGTGAGAATGGCTTTTATCAAAAATTCCTAGGAAAAAAACACAAACTACCAAAACTAATTTGAGAAGTCAACAATCTCAGGCCAGGTGCGGTGGCTCACGCCTGTAATCCTAGCACTCTGGAAGGCCGAGGCAGGCGGATTGCTCAAGGTAAGGAGTTTGAAACCAGCCTGAGCAAGAGCGAGACCCCGTCTCTACTAAAAATAGAAAGAAATTAATTGGCCAACTGAAAATATATAGAAAAAATTAGCCGGGCATGGTGGCACATGTCTGTAGTCCCAGCCACTTGGGAGGCTGAGGCAGAAGGATTGTTTGAGCCCAGGAGTTTGAGGTTGCTGTGAGCTAGGCTGACACCACGGCACTCACTCTAGCCCGGGCAACAGAGTGACACTCTATCTCAAAAAAAAAAAAAAGAAAGAAAGAAAAAGAAGTCAACAATCTCAATAAATCTTGTAACAATTAAAGAGAACAAATTACCTTCCTACAGAGATACTGCTAGCCCACATGGCTTCACTGATTTAAAAGAACTGCCAAAGATTTAAAAAAGAATTGATACCACTGCTTCATAAATTCTTCCACCAAAAAAAGTTGAAGAGCATACACTGCCCAACTCAATCTATGAAATATTACCATTTTATACCAAAACCCAACAAAAAGATCTCAAGAAAAGAAATATAGTCAACATCTTTTGTAAACATTGATGCAAACGTCATCAACAGAATACCCGTTAAGTGAATCCGGCAACATATACAAAGGATTATATACCTGAACACTTGACATTTGTCTTAGATATGTAAGGTGGTTTAAAATCAGAAAATGAAATAATACGACATGTGACAGAATAAAGGACAAAATCTACATGATGTTTTCAACAGACACAAAAAAGCAATTGACCAAACCCTACATCTTTTAATGACAGAAACAGTCAACTATAAATACAAGGACATTTCCTCACAGGTATGTACAAATAAGGCACAAGTAATATTAAACTTAATGGTTCTCCTTATATTCACAATAGGACCATGTTATCTACAGTCACAACTTCTACACACTCTACTGGGCTCAAACCAGAGAATCTTAACCACCCCTCACCAAAAGACAGAAGGAAGGAGCTAGACAGTTAGATTGAAATGCTGTAAACAAAACTACCTTAATTTTCACATGAAAAAACTTTATATATATAAAACCCTGAGAATCTCAAAGGAAAATTATTAGACAAAACAAAAATGAACTCAGCAAACTGCAGGAAAAAGATCTATAATCAAAAACAATTATACTTCGGATTACAGCAATAAAAAACTGAAAATGAATTTAAGAAAACAATTCTATTTATACACCATTAAAAATAAAATATATACAAATATTGTATATTTGTTTTTTCAACCATAACAAAAGTAGCACAAAACTTGTACACTAAAAACTAAAAAACACATTGAAAGAAATCAAATTTCTAAATAATGCAAGATATCCCATGTTACAGTCTATTTCACAGACTGTAACAGTTAATATTGTTAAGATGGCAACACTCCTGAATTTAATCTATGGATCGTAATCTCTGATGGCTTTGGACAGAAATTCAAAACTGATCTTAAAATGCATATGGAAAATACAAGGTAGTCAGAAGACCAAAGCAATTTTGGAAAAAAAGGAAAAAAGTTGAAGGAATTGTACTTACCAATCTCAAAACTTAACTACAGAAGCACACTAATCAAGATATGGTAGCACTGTAATAAGGGCAGACACATAGATCAATAAAACAGAATTGACAGTCTAGAAATAAAAATGCTTAAACTCTTACAGGCAACTGATTTTTGAAAAAGGTGCGAAGACAATAATAGACTTTATAATAAATGATGTTGGGCAATTGTATATTCACATGTAAAAGAATGAAGTCGGAACACTATCTCATGTCATACATAAAAATTAACTCAAAATGGATTACACACCTAAATGTAATTGCAAAATTATAAAGCCCTAAGAAGAAAACAACAAAAATATATTTTTGCAACCTCAGTTAGGCAGTAGTTTTCTAAACATGTCACCTAAAACACAAGCATCAGCAACAAAAGAAATTAAGTAGACTTCCTCAAAATTAGAAACTCATATTCCAAAAAAACACTATCAAAAAAGTAAAACAGGCTGGCCATGGTGGCTCATGCCTGCAATCGTACCAATTTGGGAGGCCTAGGCAGGTGGATCATTTGAGCTCAGGATTTAGAGACCAGCCTGATCAAGAGTGAGACCCAATCTCTACTAAAAAAATAGAAAAATTAGCTGGACTAAAAAATATATATATGGGTGTGGGTGGGTGGGTGGGTGGGTGTGTGTGTGTGTGTGTGTGTAAATTAGTAGGGCACGGTGGCTCACGTCTGTAGTTCCAGCTACTTGGGAGGCTGAGGCAGGAGGATCGCTTGAGCCCAGGAGTCCAGGAGTCTGAGGTTGCTGTGAGCTAGGCTGATGCCACGGCACTCTAGCTTGGGCAAGAGTAAGACTCTGTCTCAAAAAAAAAAAAAGTAAAACACATCCAAACCATGGGAGAAAATATTCGCAAATCATAAGTCTGATAGTGATTCTAATCTGTAATATTTATAAGGAACTCTTACAGTGCAATGTTAAAAGGCTAATGCTACCGTGGGCAAAATCAAGATCCAATCTCTGCAAAAAAGAAAAACAAATAAACCACTTTTAAATGTGCAAAAGACTTGAATGGGCATTGCTCTACATAAACTACAGAAATGAAGTAGTACGCTACAGGAAGCGTACAAAAAGATACTCAAACATCATTATCCTGTAGAGTAATACAACCAAGACCACAGTGAGATATGACTTCACACCCACATCGAAGTTTAAAGAAAATTCTTTTAAAATGGCAAAGTTGTGGAGAAACTGTGCCTAACAATATACCCTTCAGAGAAACATGGATCTGTGCAAATGAATGACATAAAAGAGACTAATAGAAAAATGACTAAATCTAATGCCATTCTTTCACCTTTCATAAGGATCAGGAATAACTTTCTGGAAAACATATTCATAAAATTCTGTCTCTGTACAAATCTTAATCAGAAACAGAATCTCAAACAGAACTTTAGGACCTACACTGTGTCAGAGTACCTAATACAACCCCAGTTAAAAAATTATAGTGTAACATGTTATCAGTAGTCTATACATAGCATGTTTTCAAATTAAAACAAAACAAACAAGAAAAACAATGTGTCTCAAGTAAGGTTATTGTTGACAATGTGGTGAGTTATGAAACCATCAATGCCAGAATTTTCTCTGGTCCCTCTCACAGACCTTAGAAAAATTTCACAACCTCTATGTTCTCTAATTACAAGAGAATATACAAACGTACATAAAAAGGAGCACCATGCAGTATTCTCAAGACAAAGCAATCAAGTCATCTTCTTTCTAGTCCTACCAGGAATAGGTATAAAAATCATGAATAAATGGAGAAGATAAAAAATGCTGCCATTCCTTACTGCTTCTCCAGAATATTGCAGAAGAACTAAAACGTACTTTAGGTTTTCTTTGTATTTTCATGAGCATAGCAATATAAAAGGAGACTGGATTATACTAAAAGGTGCCTTAGAGTTGTTCTGTTTGATACTGAGTATAATATCTTAAATACACGTGGCTATTAAGCATATAAAATGTGACATGGCCCAAACATCAGTGCAAAATATACAGCAGATTTCAAACATTTAGTACAAACAAAAAGGAAAAATATCTCATTTATGATTTTAGATACAATAGTTGAATAAAGTATGCTTCCAAGTTATTTTCACCTGTTTCTTTTAAACTGTTTAACTATGTCAACTAGAAAATCTAAAATTTCATGTATGGCTTGCATTATTTCCATGGCACAGCACTGTTTAAGAATACTACTATGAGCAGTACTAGTAAAACTGTTTTCCTCCTTCTGCACGCGAATTTGGAGTAATTACATCCCCCTGCCCAACTTTTATAAAATCTCATTCAGGTTCTCTCTGAAACTTTCTAGGAAGAAAAAGATAGTTCTGAGGCACAGTTCTCATAACTGGCAAAAGGTAATGTTTATCAAAAGATTTGTAGGAAAGCTTTTTCTTTCTCTGAACAAGTTTCTCCCTTTCTTTTCCTATTTACTGTTAGAATGTCATGGACAATAGAACTAAAAGCAAGCAAAAGGCTAAAAAAGAATAAATTAAAATGTAAGCTACTTAATCTACTAAAATACACAAATTTATTTTGATTTAAGAATAACCAATTTTCATTTTCTAAATGTGTCCTCTCTTCTTTTGCCCATTAACATTTTTTTTGAGAAAATTAAGGCCAACTTTTTCTTTGGATTATTTCAAAATTCTACTATTTCCCCAGTTCTAGTCTGCTCCTTCCATTGTATACACACCTATAAATCCATACCATTACCAACAAGCTTTTAAAAACTCAAATATGACACTTCTCTATTTAAAAACCTTTGAAATATTCTACAACCCAACTTATGCCATAAAGTCTTCATCTTATGACTATGAACCATTTCCCCCAGTCTCACCTTGATCCCATCGCATACCCATAAAACTCTTAAGAAGAAAACATAGTGATAAACCTTTATGGCCAAATTGGTACTGGATACATGACACTGAAAGCACTAGCAACAATAGGAAAAAATAGATAGACTGGAATTCATCAAAATTTAATAGTATTTCAAAGAATGCTATCAAAAGTGATGACAACCCACAAAATGGGAGAAAACATTTGTAAATCACGTAAGGGTCTAGTAAACAGATATATAAAAAACTCTTACAACTCAGCAAAGACAACCGAAGGAAAATAATCAGAATAAACATTTGTCTAAAAAGATACACACACAAATAGTGGATAAACTCAGAAAAAAGATGTTCACACATCATGAGTCATTAGGGCAATGAAAATCAAAATCACAGTATCATTTCATACTCACCATGATGGTAAAAATTAAAGAACAAGTGTTGGCAAGGATATGGAAAAACTGAGATCTTCAAACACTGTACATAGCCATGTAAATGGTACAGCTACTTTGGAAAATAACCTAGCAGTTGCTCACAAAGTTAAAACTACTGTCTTGACAAGCAGTTCCACCCCTAGGTATATAACAAAAGAAAATGAAATTATGTGTTCAAACAAAAACACGTATACAGATGTTCATTGTAGCATTATTCATAAGAGTCAAAAGACAGAGATGAGCAGGCAAATGTACATCAACATACAACAGAAGAAACAAGTAAGTGTACATTTAACTGAAATGTTGAAATGTTGAAGATACTCATACTATGGAATTTATCCAGCCATTTAAAAAAACGAAGTACTAACATAAGCTGCAACCTGGAAGAACCTTGAAAACATTATGTTAAATGAAAAAAAGCCAGTCAAAAACACTACTGAAACACAGATGGTTTCACTTAAGTGTCCAGACTAGGCAAATACATAGAAACAGAAAGTCAGACCCCCAAAATCCTGGCAGCCTGTCACCTCGCCACTCCAAGGAATGAAGTGAAAGGTGCAGGCAGCTGCCTCCACATGGATAGCTCTTCTGTGAAGCACTCATGTGAAATCACAGAAAAACAATGGCGACATTGAACATGAAAAAAAAGGTGACCAGTGATACATACAATAAGATCAGAGAATGTGAGGGGAACAATAAGTATGTGTGAGCACTGTGTTGGCTCAGCGCCATGCTGGTTCTGCTGCAAGACAACTGCAAGACAGCTTGCACCACCCCCACAGACTTTTTACTGGGTCACACAAGGGACATGCACAGACATGCACTCGCACAGACGCAGCCTAAAGTATGTGCAAGCCATTGTACCAGACACAACAGGTGTGGTGGGGATGAGGCAACAGGTAAAGCCATCCTGAACCCTTAGGTGCATTACACCAGGTCTGCACCAGGCTGACCAAAGAGTTGACAGCCTGTTGGCTTTCCTAAACCACACCACCGAACTTGAAGCCAAGCACTTCTTCCCGAGAAAGCAACAGAAACTGAGCCTGGGAACTGACAGGAGCACAGTTCGCTACAACCTAAGAGACTTTATGTAACTGCTTCAGAGGGTCTTGAGTAGGACTTGGAGAGCTATGACCTCTGCCCACCTGAAGTGGCATCCACATGATCCCTGGGAACCTCTAGGGCTGCAGAACAAGCAGCTGCTTGCTTGATCATAACTTCACCCTCTAGGCTCTGATTGCCTTCAGGTCTGATGGGCCTACAATTTGCATGGCCATGCTTCTGGCTCCTAGTCCCTGCTCAGAAACTTTGCTTCCAGCTCCTCCCCACTCCCAGCTCCAGGGAGCACTAGGAACTGACCTGAGAGGCTTTGGGCAAAAACTTCATCAGGTCCTAAGTGGGAAGTGTAGGACTCTATAGGCTTTGGACAGCTGGAGCCAACTACTGCCCATCTGATTTAGCATTCTTGTGTCTCCAAAGCAGACTGCCGACTTGCTAGGCCCAATTCCACCCCCTGGATCCTATCTGCCTCTTGGCTCCTTGGCCCTAATCCTACCCTACAGGTCAGATCCAGCCCTGCCATCTACATGGCCCTGCTTCTGGCTCAGAGACCCTGCTCAGAAGCTCTGCTTCAGGCTCCTTCCCAGCCCAAGCTCCAAGGCTCACACACCAGAGCCTGACACTACGCCTCCAAAATTGCCAGGCCTGAGAAACCATCCCAAAGTTCCCAGGACTGCACCTGGACCCCAAGACCCCACCCCAGAGCCTCTGCTATCAGAGCAGGGCTGAAAGAACTGCTTCAAAGCCCAATGGCCTGCCACGGACCCCTCAGCCTCAAGCCATCTCTTGCTTTGAGCAAATGTTCACAACCCAGAACACACAACAACGTTATCCAGCTGCTATAGTTACCTCTGCAAGTAAACCCTGGGTAAAGCAATCCCAACAACACTAGCCTCGGTGAAGAATGTGTTGCCCAATTCCCAATTTGAACACCCTAAAAATATCTAGGGAGTTCCAGCAAGGAAGAGAAGTCCTGTAAAACTACTACTCCTAAACTGAGAAAAGAGGTCACAGATGGAAAACAAGCAGAAGAACTCTGGAAACACGAAAAATCAAAAGAGATCAACACCCCCAAAGGATCACAATGGAGCTACAGCCGAGAACTCCATCTACAAGGAAATTGTCGAAATGACAGAAATGGAATTCAGAACATACATGGAAAATAACATGAATGGAATTAAAGAGAAAGTCAAAAATCAACAAAAAGAAGCCCAAAAAATAATTCAGGAAATGAATAAAAAAGTCACTAAAGAACTTGGCAATATCAGGAAGGACATAATAGAACCTAAATAAATGAGAGAGCCATTCAGAGATTTTCAAAATGCAGTACAAAGTGTCTGCAACAGATTAAACCAAGCAGAAGAAAGAATCTCAGAGCTTGAAGACAAGGCTCTCGAGCTAATCCAATCATTCAGAAACACAGAGGAAAGAATAAAGGCAAAGTCATCACTTAGGGAAATGTGAGATAACATGAAGCTAATAGACAAGTTATAGGTATCCTTGAGAAAGAAGAAATTGCTGAAAGCATGGAAAATCTATTTTGAGGGAATTAATGTGGAAAACTTCCTAGTATCACCAGAGATACAGGCATCCAGATGCAAGATGGTAATCGAACTCCAAGAAGATTCACAGCAAACAGAATATCTCCAAGACACAGTACTCAGCACAGCCAAAGTCAAAGGGAAGAAGAAAATTCTATGAGTGCCTAGACGTAAGCATCAACTGATTTACAAGGGAAAATCCATCAGCATAACAGCAGATTTCTCAGCAGAAACTATCCAAGCCAAAAGGCAGTGGGACCTCATCTTCAATCTTCTTAACAGAACAGCCAGCCTAGAAATTTCTATTTTGCAAAATTAAGTTTCACATTGGATGAAGAAATTAAGTCTTTTCCAGACAAGCAAACAAACACAAAGGGAATTTCCCAAGACCAGAAGTGGCCGGCAGGAAGTACTGATATCAGCACACAGACATCCACCAGTGCAAAATGACCCAATACCTAAAGTCCACAGCCCATTCAACACAACGGCTCAAGAGGTAAAACAGAGCAATAAATTCTACTCAACAGGAAGAACAGAGACCTATGCACTTATCCATCTATCAATTCTTTCACTAAATATCAGTGGCTTGAAATCCCCACTCAAGAGACACAGGCTGCCTGAATGGATAAAAAAAAATACAAGGTAAATGTCTGCTTTTTCCAGGAAATACATCTAACCCACAAGGATGCATTCAGAGGTAAAGAGAAGAGATGGAATACAGCATTCCATGTAAAGGAAAACCAAAATAAAGCTGGTGTGTAGCAATTCTCACATGAGATAACTTAGATTTCAAATCAACAAAAGTTAAGACAAAGATGATGATTATATAATGGTAAAGGGAACAATTGAAAGAGAAGACATAATAATTCTAAATATTTACACACCTAACACAGGTGCAAAAAGCAAATCATACTTGATCTAAACGAAATGATAAACAGCAGAACGATAATAGCCAAGGACTTCAACACCCCTCTGACAGAACTGTACACATGTTCCAAAGAGAAAATAAATGTAGAAACAGGGGGCTTAAAGAGAACTCTAGAATAAATAGGCCTAACAGACATTTATAGAACTTTCTACCCAAAAACCACTGAATATATGCTCTTCTCATCAGCTCACTGAACACTCTCTAAGATTGATTACATCATAGGCCACAAAACAAGTCTCAACAAATTTTATAAAATAGAAATTATACCATGTATCTTCTGAGACCACAGTAGAATAGAATTAGAAATCAACTCCAATAGAAACATTCACCTCTTCACAAAGTCAAGGAAATCAAACAACCTACTGCTGAATGACTGGCAAGTCAAAGAGGAAATTAAGATGGAAATCAAAAGCATCTTTAAATTAAATGATAAAGGGGGCACAAGTTATCAAAATCTGTGGGATACAGCTAAAGTAGTACTGAGTGGAAAATTCATGGCCTTAAATGCCTAATCCAAAAGACAGAAAGATTGCAAATAAACAATTTAATGAATTATCTCAAGGAATTGGAAAAGGAAGAACAAACCAATCCCAAACGCAGCAGAAGAAAAGAAATAACCAAGATCAAGAAGTAAAACAGAACAATAAATTCTACTCAACACCCAGCCTGAGCAAGAGCGAGACCCTGTCTCTACTAAAAAATAGAAAGAAATTAATTGGCCAACTAAAAATATATAGGAAAAATTAGCCAGGCATGGTGACGCATGCCTGTAGTCCCAGCTACCAGAGAGGCTGAGGAGAAATATCACTTGAGTCCAGGAGGTTGAGGTTGCTGTGAGCTAGGCTCATTCCACAACACTCTAGCCTCGGCAACAGAGTGATAAGACTCTGTCTCAAAAAAAAAAAAAATATTCTACTCAACAGGAAGAACAGAGATCTATCCACTTACCCACCTATCAATTCTTTCACTAAATATTAATGGCTTAAAATCCCCACTCAAGAGACAGAGGCTGCCTGAGTCAATTAAAAAAATACAAGCTGAGTGTCCGCTGTCTCCAAGAAATACATCTAACCCATAAGGATGCACTCAGAGGTAAGATGAAGAGATGGAATACAGCATTCATGTATGTATGACATCAATAACAAACTAAATGAAATCAATAACAAAAAAACTTATATAAAAACTAACAAAACAAAAAGTTGGTCCTTTGAAAAGATAAAATTGCCAGCTCTCTCACTAGATTAATCAGAAGGAGAAAAGACTCTAATAAGCTCAATCAGGAATGAGAAAGGAGAAATCACAACTGATAACACAGAAATACAAAATATCATTGTTGAATACTATAAAAATGTCTACGCAAATAAACTTGAAAACGTGGAGGGAATGAACAAATTTGGGGAAACACAGACTCCCTAGTCTCAACCAGGAAGAACTCCTGAACACACCAGTATCAACTATCAAAATTGAAATAGCAATAAAAAAATCTTCCAAAAAAAAAGTCCCAGACCAGATGGTTGTACTATTGAATTTTATAAAACCTACAAAGAAAAACTGGTACCTATACTACAAAAATTATTCCATAACATCAAGATAAAAGGAACCCTCACCAATTTGTTTCACAAAGCCACCATTACCTTAATACCAAAGCCAGGAAAGGATACAAGAAAAAAAGAAAACTACAGACCAATATCCCTTATGAATATGGATATAAGAATTCTCAATAAAATTCTAGCAAACCAAATTCAGCTGCACATCAAAAACATAATCCACCACAACCAAGTGGGTTTCATCCCAGAGATGCACGGATGGTTCAACACATGCAAACCTATAAATGTAATTCACCACATAAATAGAAGCAAAAACAAAGACCATATGGTCCTCTTGATAGACACAGAAAAAGTATTTAACAAAATTCATCACTCTTTTTACAATAAGAACACTTAACAAAATAGGCACAGATGGGACTTATCTCAAAATTATAAGCCATATATGACAAACCTACAGTCAAAATCATAACGAAGAGGCAAAAATCAAAAGCATTCCTGCTTAGAAATGGAACCAGGCAAAGATGCCCACTATCACCACTTCTATTCACCATAGTGCTGGAAGTCCTCGCCAGAACATCAGACAAGATAAGGAAATCACCAACTAAAAACATACAGAAAAAATTAGCCGGGCATGGTGGCGCATGCCTGTGGTCCCAGCTACTTGGGAGGCTGAGGCAGAAGGATTGCTTGAGCCCAGGAGTTTGAGGAGCTAGGCTGACGCCACGGCACTCACTCTAGCCCGGGCAACAGAGTAAGACCCTGTTTCAAAAAAAAAAAAAAAAAAAGTTAAAGAAATGAAGGGTATCGAAACAACAAAAGAAGAGGCGAAACTATTGCTCTTTGCTGATGATACGATCTCTCTAGAAAACTCCGAAGATTCTGCCAGGAGACTCCAGGAATTGGTAAATTCAGCAAAGTCTAAGGATACAAAATTGACGTACAGAAATCAGTAGCATTCTTATATGCCAACAACAGTAAAGATGAGAATCAAAGACTCAATATCTTTCACAATAGGAACAAATAAAATTCCTAGGAATAAATTTAAGACTGTGAAAGTTCTCCACGAGAACTACCAAACATTGAGGAAAAAAAACTGGAGAGGATGCAAACAGATGGAAGAACATATCATGCTCATGGATCAGAATAATCAACATTGTTAAAATGTCTACGCTACCCAAAGTTATCTATAGATTCAATACTATCCTCATTAAAATACCAATGTCATTTTTCACAGATCTAGGAAAAATCATTCTACACTTCTTATGGAAATAGAAAAAGGCCCCAAATAGCCAAAGCAACATTAAGCAGTAAGAACAAATCAGGATGTATCAATTTACCAAACTTCAAGCTATACTACAAGCACAGTAGTATACTATGTATACATAAGTATACTACAAGCTATACTAAACAGCACAGTTGTGGCACAAAAATAGAGACGTAGACCTATCGATCAGAACAGAGAACCTAGATATAAGACCATCCTCTCTGATCTTTGACAAAGCAAAGACGTACACTAGGGAAAAGACTCCCTATTCAATAAATCATGCTGGGAAAATGGAATAGCTACATGTAGATGTCTGAAACAGGATCTGCACCTCTCACCTCTCACAAAAAATCAACTCATGATAGATAACAGACTAAAATGCAAGGAATGAAACCGTAAGAATTCTAGAATAAAATGTTGGAAAAACTCTCACAGATATTCGCCTAGGCAAAGAATTTACAAAGACAAGCCCAAAAGCAATTACAACAACAAAAATAAAAATAAATAAATAAATGAGACCTGATAAAATTAAAAAGCTTTTGCACAGCCAAGGAAACAATCAATAGAGTGAATAGACAACCTGCAGAATGGGAGACTATATTTTCATACTATATATCCAATAAAGGGATAATAACCCAAATCTACAAAAAATTCAAGCAAATCAACAAGCAAATATCGAACATCCCCACTAAAAAGTGGGTAAAACACATGGAAAAGAAGCTTTCAAAAGAAGATACTAATGAGCAATAAGCACATGAAAAAGTGCTCAATGTCTCTAATCATCAGACAAATGCAAATCAAAACTACAATGAGATTATCACCTAACTCCAGTGAGAATGGCTCTTATCCAAAACTCCGAAAATAACAGATGCTGGTACACATGCAGAGAGAAAAGAACACTTACACACTATTAGTGAGATTGCAAACTACATTCTCCATGGAAAGCAGTATGGAGATGCAACAAAGAACTAAAAGTAGAACTACCATTTCATCCAGCAATCCCATTACTAGGCATCTACCCAAAGGGGAAAAATGTGGCATATGTATACTAAGAAGCAGTACTCAGCCACTGGGAAAAAAATGGTGAACTAATATACCCTTTGTGGCAACCAGGATGGAACTGGAGACCATTCAAATATCTTAAGAATGGAAAAACAAACACCACATGTACTCACTATTAAACTGGAACTAATCAGTCAAAACTCATGTGCACTAATGGTAGTAAAACTCAGTGAAAACCAAGCAGATAAGATGGGAGAAAGAAGGCCCAGGTAAATTCACACATAACAGGTACAATGCACCTATATGGGTGATGGACACAACCTTATATAGCTTTGACTCAAACTGCACAAAAGCAATTCATGTAACCAAAACACTTCCACCTTGTAATACTCTGAAACAAAAAAAAAATAAAAACTAAATTAAAAAATAAGAAATTACATAAATTGACAAGACAAAAAAAACCCAGTAAACTAATGGTTACTTAGTGTCAGGTTCCCAGGAGAGAGAGGAGGATACAGTATTTCACTTTGATAGTATGAATATGCTCTCAAGTTGACTACGGTGATGGTTGGACACTCCTCGAATACTTTAACTCCTGAATTGATCGATGATTTAATGGATAAAAGGATGAATTCTGTAGTATAGGAATTACATGTCCACAACACTGCCACCAATAATAATAATAAATCAACATAAACTTACGTATTTTGGGGAATTAGTTTTCTCTTTTAATTATATTTCTTTCCAACACAATTCATGAAAGTCAATAATATTCCTTATATTTAGGATCAACACATATTCTTTCAATGTCTGTAACTAATAAAAACTTCCTCTTTTCCCGCACTTCACTATCTATGACTAACTCTCATAGCAGTTCTAGCTGAGATTATTGCTATGGGTTATGTCCTATGAAAAGATATGTGTAGTTTTGTGGTATAGAATAATAATGCATATTGTTGATAAGCAATCTGTTAAGTTCCTTGTATCATATTCAGAAGTATACATGTTATAAAAGATCAATCTGCTCATTTAATTTTACCGCTTAACTTCAGATAAAACAGTGGATGACTCACATTACACACAAATAGTTTCAGTCCTTTCCTCAACTCCAATCATTGTAAAACTGTAACAAGAATAAACGCTCCCTCAGCCTACCTCCCTCATCTTCTGCATAAGTGCCATCCATCCTTCATTTATTACCAGCTACAAACTTTAAAAAGAAATAGGTTTTTTTGGGGGGGGGGTAGTTGTTGCTTAATTTTGTTTGCTTTTAGAGTAACACACTTATGTCCTCTTTTGCAAATAAAATGCCAGAAAAATATTAATTAAGAATAAACATACTTTACACAAAATGTTCACTAAAATAATACCTTCTTCCCTTTCCAAATGTCTCCTCTTTAGAATCTGTATTTTGCCATTAATAAAAACAGAAAGTAAGATGTATTTTGAGTACATTTTGTATTTTGCTCTGTCCCCAAAAGGAAAACAAAACTGGCATTCATATCTGTACCAACCTTCCAGTAGTCAGCCTGTAAACTGTAGTATCTCTGATATGCAGATAATGCTGCAAAAGGAAAAATAATTATTAGTTAAATTATGTCCCAGCAATAAGATATTAAAAAATTTTTAAAATAAGCTGCAAACCATGTCCACCTATCAACAAATGAGGATATAAAAACCAAACAATTTAAAGTTTGTGATTTTAACTTAATTAGTGTATAATAACATAATTAAATCTCATCTATGCACTTAAACAGATACAAATACCTGGCAATGACATGAATCAATTTGATCTCCCTCAGAGACCAAAACTGAGGGGAATTTTCTAGGGCTGCTATATACTACAAGGAATTTTCTAATTTTTTCTTAATATGCAGTTCAGTTCACAGAACAATAAGGGGCAAAAGAACTCTTATTTGTGATGCTTCCCTTTATACAATCAACATTACCTTAGGCTACTATCTTCAATTTAATTCCAAGATTGTTATCCCCTATTTCCCGACCCATCTACAGGTATAGAAGTTTCTCAAATCACATCTGTCAGCCTACAAACGAGTACATGAAGTAAGGAAAAAGTAAGGAAGAAGTCACATAAGCACGCTAGAAATTAGAGGGAACATTAACAACAGAACAAGAACAACAATAACCAAGAAACTCCTTCACAATTCAGTTGACTAGGAATTTCTTTGAAAAGGAGCTAAGATTTTATTTTTTAAAAGTTCCCTGGGGTAAACAAGCATTTTTACTATTTCAGATATTTTTACAATGAAACTATAAACATCATTCAAAATGCTTTCATAAATTTAACCACAATGAGGAAAATCTGCATGTTTCAAATACTGTCATAAAATGACAAGACAGAATTTAAAAAAAAAAAAACCAAACTTAATGCTCAAGAGATAATAGTGCATTTAAGAATGATCTGATGATATATCTTTGAAGACTGAGAATTCTATCTAGAATATTTATTTATAAAAGTAGAAGGGAATGACTTCCAAAAAGGCAGCTTGAAGAAATCCACAGACACTTTTCTAAGAAAAGCAACCTGAAAGTCTCTGGAAATTATCTTAAGGGTCTAATGAAATTAAGAAATACTTATATGAAGAAAATCTACTAAATCTCATTAAGAACAGTTAGATTCTGTGACATTTCAGTCAGAACTCACTGAACTCATTCCTTTTCATATCACTCCCACTTTGTCCCAGCTCCAAAAGATAGAAGCACTCAACCAAAACATAAGAATTTCCTCCTGCCCAAGCTCCTGTTTTAGGGCTAGAATATCTCCCCAAGTGCAGGAAGCTATCAACATTACTCTTCCCACTCAGCTCTATACTGCAGAAACTGTTTCAACCAAGTGCAAATGACAGGTAGAAGGGACTGCTTTCATCTACCATGCCCACATTTATGAAGAGGAAACTCTAATGCACTTGCAAAAAGCCAAAATTACTGATGTCCAACTGGCCCAGATAACTCAGGAGATTCCTTGTCAGGACAGGAAAGCAGAGAAGTCAGGACAGAAAGCTATGTGAGCGGCCCATAGCCTGCTCACAAAGCAGAGATGCCATTCCACAAAAAAATGGCTACTGCCTAGGCTCTAGACCTTGAAAAGGAGACATTCCACTCTAGTTAAAAGGCAGGCTAAAGAACACAGAACTCAGTGCTGCCCAACCCCCGGATTGGCTATGGATTTGTATTGGTCTGTAACTGTTAGGAACTAAGCTGTATAGCAGGAGGTGAGCAGCCAGCCAGCAAGTGAAGCTTCATCTGTTTTTACAGCCATTTTCTATAACGGTATCACCACCTGAGCTCTGCCTCCTGTTAGATAAGGAGCAGCATTAGATTCTCCTAGGATCTGGGTAGTGCACTTCTTACAAGAATCTAATGCCTGGCGATATGATGTGGAGCGGAGGTGGCGATCCTAGTGTTGAGGAGCAGCTACAAATAGAGATTACCACTAGGTTTGCACAGACTGCACAGAAACTATAATAAATCAGTTGCTTGCAGACTCACATCAAAACCCCCTCAGTGAGTGGCACATGACAATGTAACAATAGAAATAAAGTACACAATAAATGTCATGTGCTTGAATCATCTCAAAAACATCCCCTGCTCCTCCCTGCTCCAGTCTTGTGGAAAAAATATCTTCCATGAAACTGGTCCCTGGTGCCAAAATCCTTGGGGATCATGGCCTTAAGTGCCTGAATGTATATGGAAAAGTGTTTAGGGATGTTCACATCTAAAAATACCATTGAAAGCATAGAAATCTTTATAGCAAATTGATTAAATGGAGTCTGGTAGTTCCATGATAACATACAGTATCTAAATTGTAGAGTGCCTAAAAGTTTTACATAGAAAAGCAGAGAGAGAGAGAGACAGCCATCAAAGAACCACCTGGAGTTGGAAAAATTCTGAAAGACTGACCTCAAGGAGTTAGGTACACAAAAGGGTTTGAATTTAATTTTATCACACTTTGAAGCCATTTATGGATTTAGTCATTGTCAACAACTAAAAAATAGAACTATCAGCTAGGAAATTGTGGATGTTAACAGTTGGGTGCCATACAATTGAAGCAGTTCAGCAGGAAATCTAAAAATCATCACTCAAAGAGATAGCCAAGACAGCCTTGTAAAACCAGCAGGACTGTGTACATATCAAAAGATACACACTCTGAGAAGCATGAATGCTACACAGTGTAGGAAATAGACTGTATTGAAACAGTCCAATGATAAAATATAAACAAGGGAACAAGTCCCAGGGAAAGCAATAAGAGTTGATATAAAATATATCTAAAATTGATGCTACTACACTCTATCCTGGGCAACAGAGAGAATTCTGTCTCAAAACAACAACAAATATATATACATATATATATATATATATATATATATATAAAATACTTACATATACATATGTTATATACAGCTTTCAGAAAAAATTTGTAAGTCATGTAAAGAGATCAGAGTCTATCGCAAACTGTACGCCTACAGGAAATAGGTAAATTCCTGAAGACATTCATCTTCCTAAGACTGAATTAGCAAGAAATAGAAATCCTGAATGAAATAATAAGGAATAGTAAGACAGAATCAGTAGAGAAGCCAGAAAAGCAATTTCTGAGCCTGCTGAGGTTTTGCAAAGCCTTTCAGGCTCACACAATGTAGCCGCAAACTCTCTTGCTCCTCCCACCCACCTCAGGGGTGGTGGAGACCAAAAATCCCCTAGGGGAGCCATAGGTTTCCTCCTAAAGCTTGGGGCACTCAAGTACTCCACGCAGGGAACCACAGTCTACTACACACACAAAAGAACATGTCAGCAGCTGGCTCTATGACACAAACATCAACCAATGACAGGGAGAACGATGATATAGTCCATGAGAGCCTCTTCCAATTCAAGCAAACAGGGTGTGTCTGACTTACACAAGTACCAACTGCCATCACCAAGAGTAAGCTGGGGGACCTAACCCACTATACACCACTGGGAATAAGTGAAGACAGCAGGTCACAGGTAAGCTGAGATGTACACCAAACCTGCTCGAAGAACCAAGAAGAAACCAAGGATCAGCACTCCTCTCCCTGGCACACTCAGGAATTGATCCTCTGGAACTCAGAGACAGGCCTGTAAGCCAGGCCTAGCACCCCAAGTCTCAACTGAGAGGCCAGAGGAGAAAGAATCAGTGAAAGAGCTCCACAGATATGAAAACTCAGGGCAAAAGGACACCCCCAAAAGAAACCAATAGCTCCTTATGGATGAATACCAACCTACACAAAAGGACAGATGAAGAATTCTGAACATGGATTGTAAGAAAGCTTAATGAAATACAAAAGAAAATAGAAATCCCACACAAAAAAGCCAAAAAAAAAAAGAATGCAGAAAATAAATGAAAATTAAGGAAACCAAATTACTAAAAAAAATCAAACAGAACATCTGGTAATGCAAAATTCATGCAAGGAAATACAAAATACAATGGAAAGCCTTAAGAATAGGCTAGATCAGGTAGAAGAAACTCAGAGCCTGAAAACACTTTCAAGGTAAACAAGTCAATCAAACAAAAAGAAATGAGAAACAAGAGGAATGCTCAAAACCTATAAGAAATATGGGACTACTACATACAGAGCCTCAACATAAGAATGACAGGATGTCTGAGGGCAAATAAGAAAATACACAAGGATTGGAAAATATATTTGAGGGGATTATCAAAGAAAATTTACTGGCCTTCCTAAAAATCTAGATATCCAGGTCAGGGAGCACAAAGGACTCCTGGGACATTCATCCTGAAGAGGCAATCACCATGACACACAAACTGGCCAAAGTAAATGTAAAAAAGGCAATCCCACCAGCCCTAAGACGAGAACAGCAGGTAATTTAAAAAGGAAGACCCATTAGACTAACTGCAGACTTCTCAACTGAGACCTTATAAGCCAGAAGACTTTGGAGCCCATTATCAGTCTTCCCAAACAGAATAATGCCCATCATAACAATTTTATATCCTGCAAAACTAAGCGTCTTATATGAGGGAGAAATACAGACAAGCAATCACTGAAGGAAGTTGTAGAGACCAGATCTGCTCTGCAGGAAGTACTCAGAACTGCATTATATGCTTATGAGCACAACAGACACCCACCAGTGTAATTATCCAAAAGCGAAGTTCAGAACCCAGACACCACAATGATTGAAGAGGTAAAACAAAGCAACAAAGTTCTACCCAAAAATATGAACAGAAATCCACTCCATGTATCACTTTGTTCAATAAATATGAATAGCTTCAATTCCCCACTCAAGAGACATAGGTTGGCTGAATGAATAAAAAATACAAGCCAAGTATCTGCTGTCTCCAGCAAAAACATCTACATAAGGACTCATTCAGAGTCCCTGTGAAGGGATGGAAAACAATATTCCATGCAAATGTAAACCAAAACCAAGCTGGTGAAGACAGTTCTATTATCACATAACATAGACTTCAAATCAAAAAAAGCAAAGACAAAAGACAATCTCATTGTGTAATAATGAAGAGAACAATTCAGCAAGAACACTTAATAATCCTAAGTATTTTCTGCACCTAACACAGCAGCGACCAATACAAAAAGTAAATCCTACTTGACCTAAACAAAATGATAACCACCAATGCCATAAGAGCTAAAGACGTTAAAACCCTACTGACAGAACTGGACAAGCAGAAAATAAGCAAAAACAATGAACTTAAACAAAACTCTAAAAAGAATGGGCCTAACAGACATTTACGGAGCATTTTACCAAAAAAAGCATATATATACATGTATATATATTCAATATATGCACTCCTCATCAGCTCACTTAGAACCTTCTCTAAAATTGATCATATCTTAGGCAACAAAACAGGTCTCAACAAACGTTAAAAATGGAAAATATGCCATGTGTCTTCTCAGACCACAGTTTAAAATGAAATTAGGAATAAATGACAACACAAACACTCATCTCTACACGAAGTCATGGAAATTATTAATAAATAACTGATTGCTGAACGATATTTGGGTCAAGGAGGAGATAAAAATGGAAATCAAAAGATTCTTTGAACTAAATGGCAATGGGAACATCACGTTATATAAATCTGTGGGATATAGCAAAAGCAGTCCTGAGACGTAACTCATAGTTTTAAAAGCCTACATTGAAAAGGCAGAAAGATCACAAATCAACAATCTCACAAAATTGTCTCAAGCAATGGCAAAAGGAAGAGCAAACTAATCCTAAAACCAACAGAAGAAAACAAATGATCAAGATCAGAGCAGAACTTAAGGAAACAAAAAGTTGTTTTTTTTAAATGTAAACACAATTGACAGGCCTCTTGCTAGATAAACCAGAAGCAAAAAGGAAAGGACTTTAATAAGCTCAATCAGAAATGAAACAGGAGAAATCACAAATGATAGCACATAAATACAAAACATCATCTTTGAATACTATAAAAATCTCTATGCCCAAAACTTGAAAACATGGAGGAAATGGACAAATTCTTGGAAATACACAACCTCCACAGGCTCAATCAGAAAGAAACAGAACTGGACAGACCAGTATCAAGCACCAAAACTGAAGCAGCAATACAAAATCTTCCAACAAAAAAAGTCCTAACTGACAGTTTCACACTCAACTGTTACCAAACCTAAAAAGAAGCACTGGCACCTTAACAGCAGAAATTACCGCACAACATTAGGAAAAAGGATTCCTTCCCAATTCAATCTATGAAGCCAAGATCACCTTGACAACAAAGCCAGGAAAGAATACAACAAATAAAGAAAACTATAGATGAACGTATCTTAAGAATACAGATGCAAAAATTCTCCATAAAATCTCACAAACCAAATTCAACTACTTATCAAAAAAATAACTCATCACAATCAAGTGCCACCCCAGAGATGCAAGTATGGTTCAATATGTGCATATCTATCATGGTGATTCACCACATAAATAGAAGCAAAAACAAAGATAATATGATCCTCTCAATAGATGCAGAAAAAGCATGTGACCAAACTTCTACACCATTTTATAAGAACTCTGAACAAACAAGAATAGAAGGAACATATCTCAAAAGCATCTAAGACATGCCTGACAAACCTACAGTCAACATCATATTGAACGAGGAAAAACTGAAAGCATTCCCACTTAGAGCCAAACAGGGCTGCCCACTCTCACCACTTCTATTCAACATAGTGCTGGAAATCTAAGGCAGAGCAATCAGATAAGAGAAGGAAATGAAGGGTAATCAAGGGAAAGAAGAGAGCAAACTATCACTCTGTGCTGATAATCTGATCTGATATCTAAAAAATCCCAAATATTCTGCCAAGAGACCATCCCCCAGAATTGAGGCTACAAAAATCAATGTACACAAATCATATATGCCCATAACAGTTAAGTTGACAAACAAAGACACAATACCTTTCACAACATCAATAAAGAAAGTAAAATACCTAGGAATATATTTAACTAGGAGGCAAAAGGCCTCTATAGAGAGAACTACAAAGCACTGAGGGGAAAAAAATGCAAATGATATAAACACATGGAAAAATGTAACAAGTTCATGAATTGGCAGAATCAACATTGTTAAAATGCTTACACTATCCAAAGTGACTTACAGGTTTGAGGCAATACCCACTAAAATGCCAATGTTATTTTTAACAGACCTAGAAAAAAGAGTTCTAGGCTTTATGTGGAACCAGGAAAGACCCTGAATAACTAATGTAAGCATGCATGACAAGAACTAATTGAGACTTTGCCAAATTATAGGCTATACTACAAGGTGATAGTACCCCAAACAGCATAGTACTGGCACAAAAGCAGAGACATAGACCTACGAATAAGAACAGAGAACCCAGATGTGAATTCATCTTCATATTGCCATCTCATCTTTGGCAAAGCAGACAAAAACATACACTGGGGAAAAAAATCCCTATTCAATAAATGGTACTGGGAAAATTGGATAGCCACATGTAGAAAACTGCAGTAAGACCCACACTTCTTAACACTCACAAAAATTAATTGACGATGGACAACAGACTTACACCGAAGACATAAAACTATAATAATTCTAGAAGAAGTCAGAAAAACTGAGCATAGGCAAAGAATTTATGAAGAAGACCCCAAAAGCAATCTCTGCAACAAGAAAAATAAATAAATAGGACCTGATCAAATTAAAAAGCTTCTGCACTGGTGAGGACACAATCAATAGAGCAAATACAACCTACAGAATGGGAAACTATATCTACATATATGCAATAAAGGGCAGACAGCCAGAATCTGCAAAGAACTCAAGCAATTTAGCAAGAAAAAAAAATCAAACAACTCCTTTAAAATGGGGGCAAAACGCAGAAACAGAAGCTTTTCAAGAGAAGATTAATGGCCAACACATGTGAAAAAATGCTCAACATCTCTAATCATCGAAGAAATGCAAATCAAAACCACAATTAAATATCACCTAATTCGGCGATTGTGGAAAATGGTGGAATAGGAATGCCCTCCTGGCTCTCTGCTCTCAGAGTCAGAGGTGAAATAGGCAGACTACTGCACGCGAGTGAACTCCACTTCTACAGGACCAGCACTACGAATCTACAGAGAACCAGCGTGGGACACAGGACCTCAGTGGAAAACATAGGTGAATCGGAAAACTTCTCGCGAAGTAGAGAGACTGTCGGGTGCCTTAGAGAGGGAGCCCGGTTCCCGCTCCGGCCGGCCGGCCGGCAGGCCAGCATCTGTGCCGGGGTGTTTTGATCCCCCGGGGAGTCCACCCTTCCCCCACCGTGCCCCACACCCTTGCAAGCAGGGAAGTGGCTGAAGTCTGCGGGCAACAGTGGTGTAGGCAGACAGACTGTGCTGCGGGAGGGGAAAGAACTGGAACGGGAAAAACTTTAAACTCTCCGGTGTGCTCCTATATTTGGGGAGGGCCGTAGCCGAGCAGACGCTCCCCACTGCCACAGGAGTGAGTGGAGAGAGTGCCTTTACCCTAACCTGGGAACTCGCTGAGATTTCGTCAGACTCTGGATAGACCTACTGCACCTGATCAGTGGGGGTTGCAGCGAACTGGGACGCTGCTGCTGCAGGCGAGC
>CAUYRT010023676.1:0-15599 GCA_963574885.1 Lepilemur ruficaudatus
TAACTTTTAAAAAGAATGAAAATAAATGGCTTTTTAGATTTTCGGTACGTATGTTAAGAATTGTGTACAAATTGAAATGTCTGTACTGATCCTCAACACAACCAATAAAATCTCAATTACAAAAGAATGTTTTGAAGCACAAAAAAAAAAAGAAAAAAGAAAAAGAAAAAGAAATGGCTTCTGATGGGGCAATTATATTAGGCATCAAAGGTAGTGAGGGCCAAGGTCCTAGCAGAGAGGCCCCCTAGCAGAGAGCCCAGGCTCCAGCATCAGCAGGGTTGGTGGGGCTGACTGTGGTATCTGCTCTTGCTAATAATGAGAAAATAGGGAATAAAATTATGTCTCTTTTTGCCCAGTTTTGATTAAAAGGAATAGCTAAGACAAAAAGTCCTGCCAAGATGCTATGCTGTGAAAGGCCTTAGTGGAAGCGAGTTCCCAGTGGTACTAAATAACTGTGTCTTGCTCTATTTCATAGTAAGAAAACTCTCAGCTTGTCTAAATACTTACAATGTATAAGTACTTTCAGTGTAATCTTTTATTTCTAGACTTGAAATAATTGCTTGAATTTAGGATTTTTTCTAAGACATTGTTAGTTCATAAAATAAATGCCTGTTATTCTTTATTTTGGTTGTAAATGACATTACCAATATACTTTTTCTTTCTTCTCATCATTCTCCAGAAGGTTATAAGAAGCCAAAACAGCTTTTAGTTCTTTGAGACCATCACTATGATTCTTCATCTTCCTTTTCTAGAAGACTTAATAAAATTTTTTTTTTAAATTTAGTGTGTTTCTATCAGATTCAGAAAAACCTAAATATCATAAATAAGGATTTTTTTCAGACAACTTATCTCAACTCTTACTCTTTTGTCTGTTATTTACCCCTGCATTTCTAAATAAAGGCTTATACTGTTATTTCATTTTTACATATTACCTATTGTCTTGTTTGCAGAGCAGATGAGGATTTATTTCTGTTACATATTTACAAATTTCCCCTTTCCTCAATGTTGCAATATGGTTATTCCAGAGTTGTGTTTAAATTAATATGCAGTGTTTATATTATTATGGTTACATAAAGTTGTTCACAGTTAAACCACAAAACATACCAAAAATGTGTATGCATTTGTGGTTTTTTTCTATAGTTAATAATTGCTTCATTTTTAAGTAACAGCTTTATTGAGATATAATTCACATAAAACATAACTCACTCACTTAATGTGTACAATTCAATGGCTTTTAATATATTCAAAGTTGTGCGACCATCACTACAATCAATTTTAGGACATTTCATTCCCCCAAAAAGAAACCCTGTACCTTTAGCTGTCATACTCCTATCGCCTCACCCCTTAAGCAGCTATTAATCTACTTTCTGTCTCCATATATTTGCCTATTCTGGCCATTCAGTATACATGGAATTATATATATGACCTGTTTGTTGTATCTGGCCTCCTTTATTTAGCATAATATTCTCAAGGTTCATCCATGTTCTAGCTAACATGTGTCAATACTTCATTACTTTTTATGACTGAATAATATTGTATTGTATGAAATCACATTTTATTTATCCATTCATCAGTTGATGGGCATTTGGGTTGTTTTCACCTTTTACCTATTATGAATTATGCTGCTATGAACATTTATATACAGAGTTTTTGGTACATGGTTTTATTTCCCTTAGGTATATACCTAGTCATGTTTTCATTTCTCTTAGATATATACCTAGAGTGGAATTGTTAGGTCAAATGGTAACTCTCTATTTAACTTTTCGAGGAACTGCCAGACTCTTTTCTAAAGTGGATGCGTTATTTTATATTGCCACCAGCATTTTATGAAGGTTCTAATTTTTCTACATCCTTGTTGGACCTTTTATTTCTAGCCATCCTACTGGTTATAAGGTGGTATGTCATTGGGGTTTTCATCTGCGTTTCCCCGTGACCAATAATGTTGAGCATCTTTTCATGTACTTATTGGCCATTTGAATATCTTCTTTGGAGAAATGTCTAAAATGTTCAAATCATTTGCCCATTTTAAAATTGGGTTATTTGTCTTTTTATTACTGAGTCATCAGAGTTCTTTATGTATTCTAGATTATATCTTTTAGATGTAGATTATAGTCCCTTAACAGATAAATGACTTACAAATATTTGCTTTCATTCTGTGAGGTGTCTTTTCACTTTCTTGATAGTGTCCTTTGAAGTACAAAAGTTTTAAATTTTGATAAAGTCCAATTTATCTATTTTTTCCTTTGTTGCTTTTATTGCTTATATTTTTGGTATTATATCTAAGAATTGGCAAATTCAAGTCACAAAGATTTACCTCTATGTTTCTTTCTAAGAGTGTTATAGTTTCAGCTCTTACATTGAAGTCTTTGATCCATTTTGAGTTAGTTTTTGTGATGGTGTGAAGTAAGAGTCCAACCTCATTCTTTTGCATGTGGATACAGTTGTCCCAGCACCATTTGTTGAATAGACTATTCTTTTCCCATTGAATGGTCTTGGCACCCTTGTCAAAAATCAATTGACCATAAATGTTAGTATTTATTTCTGAACTCTCAATTCTATTCCATTACACTCTATGTTTATTCTTATGCCAGTACCATACTGTCTTGATTATTATTCTTTTGTAGTAAGTTTTAAACTCAGAAATGTGAATATTCCGACTTTGTTCTTCTTTTTAAAGATTGTTTCAATTGTTTTTGGTCCTTTGAGTTTCCACATGAATTTTAGAATCAGCTTGTCAATTTCTATAAAGAAGTCAGCAGGGATTCTGACAGTGATTACACTGAATCTGTAGATCAATATGGGGACTATTGCCAACCTAATATTAGATCTTCCAATCCATGAACATGAGATGTTTTTCCATTTGTTTAGATCTTCTTTAATTGCTTTCAACAATGTTTTGTCATTTTCAGAGTATAAATTTTATACTTCTTTTGTTAAATTTATTTCTAAGTATTTTATTCTTTTTGATACTATTATAAATGGAATTATTTTCTTAATTTCATCTTGGATTGTTCATTGCTAGTGTATAAAAATTTAACTGATTTTTTGTATATTGATCCTACAACTTTGCCAAACTTGTTGATTGATTCTGAAACTTTGCCAAACTTTAAACTAAATTTAAAAATTTGCTTTCTATTGTACTTATTATTAATTCATCCATGAATTCTGGCAGAGCTTCAAAACTCCTTCCAGTAAGGCCAGATACATTAGAAATCATTCCCTTCATTACTTTTCATTGAAATATCCCTCTTAAAGTCCTCTGTTTTTGACTACTAATGACTTGGTTGATCCTGGACCTGGTGCCTGTCATTCTGGAATTTCCCTGTCATCTGGGATCCCTCTTCCTTTCTGTGTCTGATGTTTTTCTTCATCTTGGCTAGCTCCCTCATTTTTATGGAGCACATCATCCACTGACTGCCTAATAAAGTGTGCATGAGAGAGAAATTTTCTGAGACTTAACATGTTTGAAAATATCTTTACCTTCCAAAAGACAATTTCCCTGGTAAGATAGAATTCTATATTGGAAATAACTTCCTTTAGAGGTTTTTTCCAAAATATTAAGGGGGCACAAATGTTTTTATTACATGGATATACTGTATAATGCTGAAGTTAGGGTTTTTAGTGTGGCTGTCACCAGGATAATGTTCATTGTACCCAATAAGTAAGTTTTTAATTCCTCCCTCCCATCTTGGTTTCCAATGTCCTTTACATATCTTTGTGCCTGTGTGTACCCATTATTTATCTTTCACTTATTTGTGAGAACATGTGGTGTTTGTTTTTCCATTCCTGAATTACTTCATTTAGGATAATGTTCTTCAGTTCCATCCAAGTTGCTGAAAGAGACATTATTTCATTCCTTTCTATGGTTAAGTAGTACTCCATGGTGTGTGTGTGTGTGTGTGTGTGTGTGTGCGTGTGTGTATCCCACATTTTCTTTATTCATTCATGAATTGATGGGCACTTAGGTTAATTCCATATCTTTGCAATTGTGAATCATGCTGTTATAAACATTCAAGTGCAGGTGTCTTTTTAATAAAATGACTTATTTTCCTTTGGGTAAAGACCCAGTAGTGGAATTGCTGGATTGAATGGTAGGTCTACTTTTATTTCTTTGAGGAATCTCCATACTGTTTTCCACAGAGGCCGTACTAATTTGCAGTCCCACCAAACATATGAGCATTCCTTTTTCTCTGTATCCACGTCAGCATCAGTTGTTTCTTAATTTTTTAATAATGGTCATTCTGACGGGGTAAGGTGGTTTTAATTTGCATTTCCCTAATGAATAGTGATGTTGAACATTTGGGGTTGTTTGTATTTTTCTTCCTGATTTGGGTTCTGGATAGTAATCCTTTGTTGGATGTATAGTTTGTGAATATTTTCTCCCATTCTGTAGGTTATCTATTTACTCTGTGGCTTATTCCCCCTAAGAACTGGAATAAGACACTATCACCACTTCTATTCAGCATAGTACTGGAAGTCCTAGCTAGAGCAATCAGGCAAGAGAAAGAAATAAAAGGCATCAAAATCAGGAGAGAGGAGGCCAAATTATCCCTGTTTGCCTACAATATGATCTTGTATCTAGAAAACTCTAAGACTCTACTGAAAGACTCCTAGAATTGATTTAAAAAATTCAGCAAAGTCTCCGGTTACAAAATCAATGTACGCAAGTCAGTAGCATTTCTGTACACTAATAACAGTCAAGCTGAGAGTCAAATCAAGGACTCAATACCATTTACGATAGCTACGAAGAAAATAAAATACCTAAGAATATAGGTAACCAAAGAGGTGAAAGATATCTCCAAGAAGAACTACAAAACACTGATGAAAGAAATCATAGATGACATAAACAAATGGGAAAACATCCCAATCTCATGGATTGGTAGAATCAACATCGTTAAAACGTCCATAGTGCCCAAAGTGATTTACATATTCAATGCAATTCCCAACAAAATACCAATGTCATGTTTCACAGATGCAGAAAAAATAATCCTAAGCTTTAATGTTCGTGAAAGTATGCCTGCAGAGATTAAGTTTGGCTAAGAGAATCCATAGAATCCTTAGCTTATTTTTCCTACTGCATATTTTAAATATGTTACTCCACTATCTGGAAATAAACAATAAACTGTTGTTGAAAAGTCTGAGGACAATCTGATTACTTTCTTTTGTAAATGACTTGGTCTTTGTACCTTTCTTTCTCTTTAAAGCTCATTTGTTTTATTGGACTATGTCTTGGTGTTGTTATCCAAATTGATTTTCCTAGGTATGCAATGTGCCCTTTCATGTGTAGATTTAAATCTTACTTTATTTCATTAATATTTTCATGAATTAACTATTTTATTATAGTATTTGCTTTCAGTTTCTGTTTCAGGGAATCCTGTTTTGCAATTATTGGCTTGTCTTTGCCTATCTTTTGCTTATATCCTTCACTTTTTCTCTAACCCTTTTTTATATTTTAGGGGAGTTTTTAAATGTCCATGAAGTTCTTTGCTACTCCTAATTCCCCTCACCTTGTCAGTGGGCTGGACTCCGTGAGTTACTTCTAAGGAATAGATGATGATAGAATTGGTGGTGTGTGGCTGGCTCACAGTAGGCACCATAGCTTTGTCCTGCTCTCTCTAGAATCACTTGCTTTTGGTAAGTCAGCTGTGGTGTTGTGAGATGACATCAAGCAGCTCTGTGAAGAGGCCCATGTGGTGTACCTTAGGAGGGGAGCGGGCTCAGGATTGTTTTCCTAGCTTAGTAGCTTTACTACTGTTATCATAAAGAGGTAAGCAATATTATCTTGGACTTTGTGAAACTTCTTTTTCTGCTCTCTTCCCTCGATTTGATCTCTTCTCTCTCCTTTGCCTATAGTGCCTCTGTGCTGCTCAATTTAGGTTCTATTCCCAGCAGATCCTCCTCTGTGAGGAATACGTCCTGGAAAGGAGATTCAACTGGTGAGTGTTGAGATTTAGTAGGGCCCAGAGCATCCCACACCACCTAACCAACTGTTCCTTTCCCTTCACCCATAGAACCTCTTTCCAGCTCTGGTACCTGTTCTCAAAAAAACTCAATGCGCTTTCTATGCTGAGTGTGTACCTTTTGACCTTGGGATAAGTGCCTCTGGCAATTTGATTATGGGTTTGCTGACTTTCAGTATCACCAGAAGGCCATTTACCTGCTTCCTACTTCCTTCTGCCCTCTTGCTCATACCATGTGGATCTTGTTGCTGTCAGTTAATCAGCCCCCTCCTTATTTTTAGCAGTTTATGAGACACTTACTTTTATAGTAGATAGTAGTTCTGCATTTTATTGTGGTGGTGGTTGTTGTTGGAGGATTGGGTAGATTTAAAACCACACCATCGCCATTTTCTTTTTGCCCAGAAGCTGGTATCATATTCTAATTTCTAGAAGGTCTTTCATTCTCTGGACATTCCCTTTATTACACCTTCTGGTTCTTGACTTATGAACCCTACATCTTCTCTTAACTCTAAGTATAATAGTGATTTTTAAAAGTCTTTTCTTCTCCTTGTATTGTCTTTATTTTCTCTGAGTTTCCTTTTTCTTATTGTTTCTGTGCCACATTTTCATGTCAGAGTATTTCCTCAAATATCTTGAGATCCTTGGTCCTCCATGCATATATAGCATTAGGCATTCTATTGGGATATCTGTGGACATGAGTAGGACCTGTTAACCAGTGGACTTCTTTGTGATGTGCTTGGGCAGGGACAGATTCGTTTAGCTGAGGGACTCTCAACGGTCAATATTGAGGTTTGTTCTCTTGGGCTGGCCAGTTTCCCCAGATAGGTGTCCTTGACGGTATCTCTGTTGTATGGGGGAATGGGGGGTTAAGCTAGGTTTCCAGTGTGTTCTTAGAGGAAAAGAAGAGGGAATATTGAGTGGTCTCATGGTTCAGTATCTAGACTTTACCTAAGCTCCTTTCAGATAAGTTACTCACAACATGGCTCAACATGACCAGTGTCTGAGTCTAGTCCTCTATATTTCAACCTGCCCTGAAAATAAATTACCTATGTTTTGCCAGAGCGGGGAAGGTATAGCTGACCCAGCATGAGAAATGATATTTAACAGGTTAACTCCTTACAAATTTGTCACAATTATCCTGTGTGCGGCCCTACCCATACCCCTCTCCTTCCTTCAGAGTTACCTGGTCCCTTCAATTACTGAGACTTTGGAGATTCTAAAGTTTGAAAAATTTGTTCTCCCAACCCTTGCAGGCACTTCACATTAAAGTCAGATAAACTCATCCTCATGCTCTCTAGATTTCAAAATTGTGTTGACCTCTATCCAATTCTCTTTATCCTTACAGATTTATGATTTTAAAAAAAATCCCTTAAGTGGGGTTTCAAGAGAAATGGAGGTAAACACGTTAACCTCTACCATCCTTTTAATAGAAGTTCCACCATTCTTGTAATAAATTCGTTTTCTGCTTAAGTTAACTGAGAATGGTAGAATTAACTAAAGTGCTAGAAATATATCTACAATAATGCCTTTTCAAGACAAGAGTTCTGGATAGGACTGAACTAAGCCCATCAGACACATGACTCAAGATACCGCATGCCAGTAGAATGCCTTAGCACTGAGTGACTGAAGATTTTTCATCCCAATTACCTAAGATTTTTATTTTATACTTATTAAAATCTATTTAGACATACTTAGGTATGGATTTTCTAAAATCATATCATATTTATGGATATATAAAAAGGAAAATAAAAGCAGAAATTGATTAAGGTATTCTCAAAACTTTATATTTAGAGTTCTAGTCTTCAGAATCACTTTTTTAAAATACACTTTAATAATTTTTATTTGTGGTAAAAAAACACATAACACAAAATTTACCAGCTTAACCATTTTTAAATGTAGTTTGGTAATGTTAAATATATTCACATTGTTGTGCAACAGATTTCCAGAACTTTTTCATCTTGCAAAACTGAAACTCTATACCCATTAAACAACTCCCCATCTTCCTCCTCCCCAGATCCTGGCAACCACCATTCTACTTGCCATTTCCATGAGTTTAACTAGTTTAGATACCTCATATAAGTGGTATCAAACATTTGTTTTATTTTGACTGGCTTATTTCACTTGGCATAATGTCTTCAGGGTTCATCTGTGTTATGATATGCAACAGGATTTCCTTCCTTTTTAATGAAGTAAGTTTTGTGGAGAAAGAAAAACACACCTCCCCTTGACAAACAACACTGAAAACATGATTCACTCTGAAACTACATCAAAAAATCTAAGGCCTTTGAAAGCATTCCTCAAAAATGTTAAAATTATGTTAAGCCCAAACCTAAGGATGGAAAAGAAAGGAAATGTATTCCTCACTTTTGCAAAAGTAAATAAATAGAAATAGCTTACATGCAAGAGAAATAACATGTCAAATATGTATGGCAAATATCATGGCAAATAACCTTGCCCATTAAGAATATAGTAAATACCTAAAGCTGCTCAATTAATGTTGTTAGGCTGAATTGAAATGCCAGCCCTTGTTTTTCCAAAGGGCTCTTAAGTGACAGCCTCTGGTCCTGGAAGAAGAGACAGACGCTCCTAGTTTTTAGCTGCTGTAGGGTAGTTGCTTTGCTGTGACCTGTGCTGTGATCTTCCCAGATTCTATTTCCAGACTTTACGTTCATAAAGTCAAGTCCAGTGCAGAGATAAGCGGGGAAATGGAAAGTTTGTTTAAACCAAGTTTTTAAAGCTTGAATTGGTATGGAAAGCCTGAGGGCTTATTACTTTTATATAACGAGGAATTTTCCAAACATATTTTGAAGAATAATTATTTTTTCTGCATGTGAGCATGCTGACTACTACTTACCTACCATGTATGAAGAAATGCGCAGATGCTTTCCTTTCAACTCCCAAGTTTCCTCCATCATCCACACTGCTTTCTCGATTCCTTGTTAGCCTCCCAGTTGTTTTCTACTCTTGCATTTCTCTCTTTTCTGTTGTTTCGTTTCCTATTCCTTTGGTTCCTGCTCTGTTTCTTGCCTTTCCCGGCTCCCCTGCTCCCAGGAGTACTAATCTGCAGAGAACCCAGTGGGGCGGCAAAGCTGGGTGGGGTTTCACTTGGGTAAATTACCACATCCGGGAGAACCGGCCAGCAGTGTTTTCCCAGGACTTGGGGAGTTGGAGTCAGTGTACTTAGGGGTGGGAGGGAGTGAAGCCATTTGGTGAGCTACCTCCCCAGAGAATGGCCCTGCATAAATCTCCAAAAGGTGAAATTGGGTGAAAATGACCACAGAGGTAAGTCTTGGGAGGGAGCCAGAAGACCAGCAAAAACAGAAGTGCTCATGGGTGATGGTGGAATGGGGCAGGATGGGCAGCCAGGGCTACAGGTTGTGGTTAGATTTATGAGTTAAGCCCAGCAGTGGTCTTTCGTTCTTCTTTGCCACCTACCTAACCCTCTGAGGCTCTGGTCAGCTGCGGTGCTGTGGCCTGGGGCAATGGTCTGGTTCCATTTTTGTCTGTTCCTGGATAAACCAGGGCTGGACTCTGCTCTAATATGGAAAGAAAATTTTAAAAAGAACATGGAATGTCCAATTTTGATTCCCAAAGCAGTGTTCCAGGTACATGGAGGTGGCCTTCAGGTGTATGGAGACTTTCTTACCCCAGGCATGGAGGTGGGCCCTGCAAGGTCAATTTTTAGGATTCCTTGTGCAAAATGTTTTTTGAGCCATTCTGGAACATACTGTTACAGAAAGAGCTATTTTATAGAGAGGAAACCATGAGCACTGTAATTTCAATACCTACATTTATTCCTTTAAATTATTTAACCCTCCTGTAAAATGCAAGCAAATTCCAAGAGAGGTGATAAACTGATCCTCATGAATCCTTTTTAGCCTCAAATAGCACCAGACTCGCTTGAGGCCAGGAGTTTGAGACCAGCTTGGGCAATGGGAGGATGGAGTGATTATCGTGATTGTGGTGATGATTTCACAGGGGGTGGGGATGGGGGTGTCAAAAATGATCAAAGTATACATACAAAATATGTACAGTTTATTACATGACACTTACACCTCAATAAAACTTTTTTTTAAAATAAAAAAAAAAAAAAAAAACAAATAGCACCAGACTCCAATCCTAACTTCCACCCTCCACATTTGCTTACTGCAGGCCAACGAGAATTCATGCCGAAAGCCAATGCTTTTGAGCCTGCTGTTTCTTCGGCCTGGAATGCCCTTCTCTCTTCCTTTTTTAGTTAATGCCCAGTCTTCAAAACCCAGGCAATGTCACTGACTGTCTGAAGGCTGTGCTGTAAGGCAGGCTTAGTTCACCTGGGGGTCACTGACAACTTCCATCTCTCCTCTCCAACAGCCTTTGTCTCACGTAATCATTGGCATACAGGTCCCTCTTTCCACCAGGTTAATTCTTCATCAAAGACAAGAGCTGTGTATCTTGTTTGTCATTGAATCTCTTGCATTTAGAACAATAACTGGCCCACAGTAGGTTCTCTAAAAATGTTCATGCAATACATGAATTCTTTACTGTCCACATGTTTTGAATGGGGTGGCAGTCCAGGGCTGGAGTAGAGAAAGTGTGAAAATGCCAAGAGGAAAAGGAGTGGTATGCAAAGGAGGGTGCTCACCGGGAGTCAGGGGAGGCAAAGTCCTCCCGGGACAGCTTTGCAAATGGCCAGCCCATCCTAGAGGCAGACTAACTCCTCCTTTACTACCATCTCTTTCTTACAAGATAACTCTAATTGACTGCTGTAATTTAAGATGTATTGACACACTTGATGTGTTTGCCAAAGTGGTGTTTAATGACCTGTATTTCATGGGATAAATAGAACAATATTAAGAACTCAAATTTGCTTTGGATTTATATCTGTTACCATCTGTTGGTTCCTGGATCCTGGGTTAGGTCATTCTTATTTTTATGTTAAACATGGCCAGCAATAAAAAACAGAAAGAAAAAAGTGGGACTCACATAGGGGAGAATGTTTTGATTTCACAAAGGCTTGAAAGAGGCTTATTTTCTTCTCAGAAATCCTGGGAAACAGAAAACAACAGGAAGGTGTCTTATGAAGAAAGACCCCCCTCAAGTTGACCATGAGTCAAACAAGTAAGAAAAATTCCTCAGAAGGAGAAACTAAATCCCAGACTTCATTTGTTAACAAATTCCTCAGGAGCTCCAAAGCTGAAAGCAGAAAAGAGAACAATGACCTGAAAACAACTGATTCCCAACCCAGCAACGGGTTACAGAAGACAGCCACCTTCGACACTGGTAAACTTCTGGTTGCTGGTATTTCTTTATTTTTTTAGAATAATGTTTTCTCCTACAGAGATCGTAAGAGTTAAACTAAAACTATGACTCTCTGTGCTAAACATTGATTGTGTCACTTAAATGCTTTGAATAATTTGTAATTTTACTTTTAAATTATAAAAAGCATTATAACACTACAGAAAGGTTTAGGGAAAACACCTAATTACCTTTCATTATAGCACAAATGATCATTTCTTCAAGATTCTTTTGAATCTTTTTTTATATGTAGGCATTTATTGTCAGTCATCCAGCCACTCAACAAATATTCACTGAGTGCCTACTATGTGCCAGCCATTGTTTTAAGTGTCAGAAATACGACCTTGAAAAACAGGGTCTTGTGTAGACAACCAAATGCAGATATAATTTCAGGTGAGATAAGCGGTATGAAGAAAAATAATGCAGGCTAAGGAGATGGAGAATGATGGGATGGCGTGCTACTTTAGATGCGGTTGGAGGGAAGGAGTCTCTGATTTGATGGCATTTGAGCAGAGATCTGAATAAACAGCCGTGTGGAATGAATGAATAAAGCCAGCCACTTAGGTATTTGTGGGAGTAGCATCCCAGACAAAGGGAACTGTAAGGGAAAAGGCCCCAGGTGGGACTGAGCCTGGAGGTTTGAGAGAGAGCCAGGAGGTCAGGGATGCTGAAGCAGGATGAGCGATGCAGAGAGGAAGAGAGTAGCAGAAGACATGTCAGAGAGGTAGCTGGGGCCAGATCAGCATTGTTCACACAGTTGTAATATCTTACGAATCCCTCCTGAGCTTACATGGAGCTGTGATCCTACTTCTGGAGCATATTCTTATACTGCTCAACTCCCACATTGCTACATGATGCTCACATGCATAGTTTTCATGGTTGCATGATATGCCATTATATGCATGTACCATAATTACTTAATAAGTTCCTCCTTTTGTCCTTCAGTGAATATCTTTGGCTTTTCCTCTTCACTGGGTTTCAGCTTTTTTTTAGTATAAATTCCCAAAACAGGGATTATAAATAAAAAGGTTATGAAACTATCACCAAATCTTTTTCCAAAGTTGTGTCATATGCAATGCCATCAATATATTACCTATTAGATTAAATGTATTTTAAAAACATTTAAAATTTTCTATATAAACATATATAAAAGTAGAGAGACTAGTATGAGGAGTCCTCATAGTCACCCACCTTTAATAATTAACAACCTGTGGCCAATCTTGTTTCATTTCTATCTACCCTACTTTCCATCAGATTGTTTGGCATCAAATGCCAAAAATAATATAGTTTTACCAGCAAGTAGATTAAATGTACTTTAAGTATGTTTTTGTAAATAGGAAATTAAAGTCTACCTTTAAAAGACCAACTGACTGGTTTCTCTGCTTTTAGTCTTGCTCTCTTGCCAACCTGTCCTCCACACTGCCCTGAGTGCTCTTTCTGAGCCACAGATGCGATGGTGTTTCTCACCTGCTTAAAGTCCTTCGCTGAGTCTTTCTTGCCTTAAGGAGAAAGTCCACTTCCAAGTGTGGCCTTCCAGGTGCTGTGATCAGGTGGATGTTGGCTATCTCTTTGTGACCTCCACCTTCTCCCACCTCCAACCACAGCCCCATGGCCATCCTCTACTTCTGACATTCCGATTTACTTGCAATTTCCTGAACTGGCCACCTCCCCCTCCCACCCCAAGTGGCTCCCTGTGCCTAGGAAGAGCTTCCGTCGTGTCACCGTCCTCCCTTGCACCCCTCCCTGCTTTAGTCCTCCCTCATGTCCACCTACCTGGCTGACTCCTGCTCATTCTCTAAGGTGCGATGCAAGCACCAGTTTCTCTTGCGAGCTTCCCAAGACCCATCCACCGTACCTGGTCCCACCGTATCTGAGGTACTGATCGTCACTAAGGTGTGCTACCATTCGCCTTCTGCGTCTCCACTCCTCTTCTGTATGTCATTAGGCAGGTGGCTCTTTGAAAACAGGAACTTGTGATCTTGGTTCCCTGTACAGTACCACCCATTTTACCAACATGTAATAATGTCTTACAAAAGTTATAAACACAAACACAAACCAACCTTGACAGATTTACGTTGGAAAGGAACTTGGTGAGAAGATACTGCTTAGCTCAAAGAACCGAGAATTTTGTTCAGAGCTAAAGCAGCCTGGAAAAGGGCCAAATTGCCCCACAGAACCCCTCCTGTGTGACCACCATGTGTCCCCCGTGGAGCACCAGCCCTCCCAGCCAGCCAAACGGCAGCAGCTCCGACTCACCTGGTTTACAGACTGAGCTGAGCCGTAACATGAGGTACCCTTTGAAGAATGGGCTTCATAGATTTAAAGCAAAAATTGAAATAGATGTTCTGCGAGGAGTTGTCCAGGGGTCTCATAAGTTGGTATTAATATTTACATTTAGGTATTCTGCTAAGAATTTATCATGTTGATTTATTTTATAATTGAGGAACTGTAAAACCAATATTTATCCATTCAATTATGTGTACATGCAACAAATATTTACCAAGTACTTCTCAGGTAAAAGGCCCTGCACATTCCCGTATGCCTGGGAGGCTCCGGTAAGTTTAAGTCACTATCTTCTTAAGAAATGACCCAGGCAGGAAATATAGTCTCCATTTTATAGGTGAGTAAGCCAAGGCTCAGAGAAGCTAAGTGACTTGTTCATCTGATGGACCCATGATTTGAACCAGGTCTTCCACCTGTGCTGACTTGTGCTTGTCAATCCTATCAGACCTTACTGAGCACCTAAATGGAATGTGGACTTAGAAGAGATTTCTGAATCTGTCAGTTGGTAGGTGATTGCTTGTTGGTAACCTTTGAGAAACAACTTATTTGGATAGGTGAGTGTAGCAACCAGAAGGTGGAAAGTCAACTGGTAAAGGTGGTGAAGAAGTTGGGCCAGCAAGTGCAAACCACTCTTTCCAAACATTTGCCAGGAAAGGAAATGATTGACAGAACAGTGGCTTGAGGAGGAAAGAGAAGAAAGAGAGGGTTTGGTGGTGCCGGAAATTGAGCATGATCGTAGGTTGAGATAAAAGCTTGAAAAAAGAGAGAAAGTAATAAGATGCAATGCACAGAAACTTTTTAAAATACAAAACACACACACACACACATACACACATAATGAGCTTTGGAGCAAACTTTTCTGAATTTAAATTCTGGCTCTTCCTCTTACCAATTAATAGTCCCGCTAAGTCCAAGTTTCCAAATCTATAAAATGGTTTGTGACTGCTTTAAACAGAATGCCCTGTGCTTGCTGGCAAGTAAGAGGCCGTCCCTCCCTGGCCCCTATCCACGCTCTGCTTTGCCCCACCCAAAATTAGCGTTGCCAGAACAAACACGTGCAATAGTTGGGACACACTAAAAAATGATTCCTTATTTATTTGAAATTTAAATTTAGCTGTGTGTCCTGTTTTTGTTTTTCCTAAATCTGGCAACCCTACCCCAAATAAAATACCTTGTACCCAATGTGTAATGATACAAATTGAAGGCCAGAGGTGAAGAGGTAAAAGGGTGGATGATGCTGCCTCCTACTGGTGGAACGTGGCAACACTCACCATCCCAACGAAGATGTGCACCCTATATATAGGTAGGTGGTTTTCTAAACAAAAACAGCACGCCACGGACATGCTGTGGATTAGAGGTGAAGTTTTTTTATTATCTTGCTAATGTTTTAGTCTAAATTGTGTCACTAATTCAATCCTACTATCTTTTAATTTTCACTGGTACCAATGTATTTCTTCTTAGCTATGCGGTTTTATTTTCTGTCAGGGTTAGTAAAAGATTACTGACGGCACTTTCAGAACTTTTGATTTCCTATTAGAGTCCGATATATTCTTTCTATATGTTTAGATATACATTTTCACTTAAAAACCACTTTAAAGTCACTGTCAGAGGCCGGGCGCGGTGGCTCATGCCTGTAATCCTAGCACTCTGGGAGGCTGAGGCGGGTGGATCATTCAAGGTCAGGATTTCAAAACCAGCCTGAGCAAGAGCAAGACCCCGTCTCTACTAAAAAGTAGAAAGAAATTAGTTGGTCAACTAAAAATATATATAGAAAAAATTAGCCGATCATGGTGGCGCATGCCTGTAGTCCCACCTCCTTGGGAGGCTGAGGCAGAAGGATCGCTTCAGCCCAGGAGTTTGAGGTTGCTGTGAGCTAGGCTGATGCCAGGGCACTCTAGCCCAGGCAACAAAGTGAGACTCTGTCTCAAAAAAATAAATAAATAAATAAAGTCACTGTCAGTACGTATCCAATTTTTCCTGACAAAAGTATGATGTGTTTTGTGTGTGTCTCCAATGCGGGTACGTGGAAGCAGGTAGCAGTAATAGGTGCTCAACAGGATGACAGCTTTTGTTATTGCA
>CAUYRT010023678.1:0-16973 GCA_963574885.1 Lepilemur ruficaudatus
AAATTTGCCAGGCGTGATGGCTCGAGCCTGTAGTCCCAGCTACTCAGGAGGCTGAAGCAGGAGTATCACTTGAGCCCAGGAGTTTGAGGTTGCTGTGAGCTAGGCTGATGCCATGGCACACTAGCCCGGCAACAGATAAAGACTCTGTCTCAAAAAAAAAAAAAAAAAAAAAAAAAGTGTTTTAAAATTGCATGTTTACTGGAACTGCTCTGTTTTCTGGAAAAATAAACACATTTCCTCCATGAGAGTATTGGACCACCCACTTTGCACTTTACACTTGTACTGTAACCTTAAGAGCATCTGTTCCTGACAGCAGATACTTGGCAGTTTCCTGGGACTTAGAAGAGAGTTTGATAAAGACGAAGGATGACTGCATTTCATTAAAGCCAGTGGGTTCCTCTCTCATCCTGGAAACAAAAGGATATGCTTTTAGGAGAACTGATTTGACAGATGATAGATGGAAAAGGCAAAACAATATCACTCATGCCTGAAACCTTCTTTCTTTCTTCTTTCTTTCTTTCTTTCTTTCTTTCTTTCTTTCTTTCTTTCTTTCTTTCTTTCTTTCTTTCTTCCTTTCTTTCTTTTTCCTTCCTTCCTTCCTTCCTTCCATTCTTTCTTCCTTCCTTTCTTTTTTCTTTCTTTCTTTTTCTTTTTCTTTTTTTCTTTGACAGAGTCTCACTCTGTTGACTGGGCTAGAGTGCCATGGCATCAGCCTAACTCACAGCAACTTCAAACTCTTGGGCTCAAGCAATCCTTCTGCCTCAGCCTCCCAAGTAGCTGGGACTACAGGCATGCACCACCATGCCTGGATAATTTTTTCTACATATTTTTAGTTGTCCAGCTAATTTCTTTCTATTGTTTTTTAGTAGAGATGGGGTCTCGCTCTTGCTCAGGCTAGTCTCAAACTCCTGACCTCAAACGATCCACCCACCTCAGGCTCCCAGAGTGCTAGGATTATAGGCATGAGTCAGCCTGGACTTGCTGTTTCTTAAATCAAACACACAAGAGAAAAAGATGAGAGCAAGTATATTCTCTATATATAATTTTATTTCAGAACTTGAGCCTAAGTTTCAGGAAAGAGAAAGTCACATTATATATTGTTAGAATGAGAAATGCTATTTGAAATGACTTTTAAATAATTGATAAAAAAAGAGAAAGTGATACCAGAAGTGCAGAGACGAAGAGATGACCTGATCAGCAGACATCAGTTTTCTTGCTGAGAAAATAAATGAAATCCAACTTTTTTATTCTTCTCCTCTTCCTTCTCCTCCTCCTTTTCCCTCCTTCTCTCTTTTTTTTACCCTTCCTCCTCCTTCTTCTTTCTTTTCTCCTTATATCTCTTCTTTCTTTTCTTCTAGCCAATTGATACTGTTGTGGATTCATTTGCACTTGGATCTAATTCTAATGCTCAGGTTGATTTGAATTCCGTATCTATACCAAAGCCATTGACTTAGCATTTGTTAAAGGCATAATCCAAATCCTGTCAGACTGACACTGGTCTGACACTGGTCAATGCTATGCTAAACGCCTTATATAGACACCAAATGAAATCTTATTTTTTTTCTTTTTTTATTTCAGCATATTACGGAGGTACAAATGTTTACATTACATGTGTTGCCTTTTCCCCTCCTCCCTGCTCCGGAGTCAGAGCTTCAAGTGTGTCTGACCCCCAGATGGTGCACATCGCACTCATTATGTATGTATATACCCATCCCCTCTTCCCCTCTGCCATCATCCTGAAACCCAATAAATGTTATTCCTATATGTCCACTTAGGTGTTGATCAGTGAAACCAATTTGCCGGTGAGTACATGTGGTGCCTGCCTATCCATTCTTGGGATACTTCACTTAGTAGAATGGGTTTCAGCTCCATCCAGGAAAATACAAGAGGTGCTATATCACCATTGTTTCTTATAGCTGAATAGTACCCCATGGTATACATATACCACATTTTATTAATCCACTCATGTAGTGAGGGACACTTGGGTTGTTTCCACATCTTTACAATTGTGAATTGTGCTGCTATAAACATTTGAGTGCAGATATCTTTTTTATAGAATGTCTTTTTTTCTTTTGGATAGATGCCCAGTAATGGGATTGCTGGATCAAATGGTAGATCTACTTGTATCTCTTTGAGGTATCTCCATATTACTTTCCACAGAGATTGCACTAATTTGCAGTCCCACCAGCAGTGTATGAGTGTTCTTATCTCTCTGCATCCACATCAACATTTATTGTTTTGGGAATTTTTGATAAAGGCCATTCTCACTGAAGATAAGTGATCTCTCATTGTGGTTTTCATTTACATTTCCCTGATGATTAGAGATGTTGAGCATTTTTTCATGTTTGTTGGCCATTATTCTGTCTTCTTTTGAAAAGTTTCTGTTCATGTCCTTTGCCCACTTTTTAATCAAAGACTCAATTCCCTTCACAATAGCAACAAAGAAAATAAAGTACCTAGGAATATATTTAACTAAGGAGGTAAAAGACCTCTATAGGGAGAACTATAACAAACTGAGGAAGGAAATAGCAGAGGACATAAACAGGTGGAAAACCATACCATGCTTGTGCGTCAGCAGAATGAACATTGTTAAAATGTCTATACTACCCAAAGTGATCTACAGAGTCAATGAAATCCCTATTAAAATACTAACATCATTTTTCACAGATATAGAAAAAATATTTTTATTTTTCATATGGAACCAGAGAAGACCCCATATAGCAAAAGCAATCTTAGGCAATAAAAACAAAATGGGAGGTATCAATTTACCAGACTTTAAGCTATACTACAAGGCTATAGTAATTAAAACATCTTGGTACTGGCACAAGAACAGGGACATTGATCAGTAGAACAGAAAAGAGAACCCCGATATAAAACCATCCTCATATAGCCATCTGATCTTTGACAAAGCAGACAAAATCATACACTGGGGAAAAGAATCCTTCTTCAATAAATGGTGCTGGGAAAACTAGATAACCACATGTAGAAGACTGAACAGGATCCACACCTTTCACCTCTCACAAAAATCAACTCACGCTGGGTAACAGACTTAAACCTAAGGTGTGAAACTATTAGAATTCTAAAGGAAAATGTTGAAAATACTCTTCTAGACATTAGCCTAGGCAAAGAATTTATGAAGAAGACCCAAAGGCAATCACAGGAACAACAAAAATAAATAAATGGGACCTGATCAAATTAAAAAGCTTCTGCACAGCCAAAGAAACTGTCATGAGAGCAAACATACAACTTACAGAATGGGAGAAAATTTTCACAAGCTACAAATCCGATAAAGGGCTGATAACTAGAATCTATTTAGAACTCAGGAAAATCAGCAAGAAAAAAACCCAAACAACCCTATCAAAAAGAAGTCTCATCTTTTGTCCAAAACCAAAAAGAAAAAAAAAAAAAAAACAACAACAAACCCCACCACACCTTGCTTTTATGGAGATCACTTACAAACAAGCATGTAATAGTACATGATTAACTATAGATCTATGTGTGGCACATACTATACATGCTGAGGAATTAAAGAGAAGTAGCTCAGTGAACACTGGAATAGAAATAAGTTTTAGAAATATTTGTATTTTTATTTTTTAAGTTTTTTAGAGTTATGATTGACACAAAAATTATACATATTTTATGCATACATTTTGATGAGCTTAAAGATGAGCATATACCAGTGAAAACAATGTCATAAACATAAATGTCACCTCTAAAATTTCCTCTGTCTCTTTTTGTAACATTTAACATAGGATTCACCCTTTTAACAAGATTTTAGGTATACATATGCTATTGTTAACTGTTTGCATTATGCTGTACAGTAGATCTTGCTTAAGTGAAACTATGAACCCTTTGGCTAACACCTCCCTGATTTATCCTCCCTTCAGCTCCTGGTAAGCACCATTCTACACCCTGATTCTGTGAGTCTGAGTATTTTAAATTTCTGACATAGGAGACATCATGTACTCTTTGTTTTGGGGGGGTCTGGCTTATTTCATCTAGCAAAATGTCCTCTAAATTCATCATTTTGCAGCAAATAGCAGAATTTTCTTCTTTTTAAAGGCTGAACAATATTCCATTGTGTGTGGGGGTATATATGCACACAAATATACCATATTTTCTTTATGTATTTGTTTATCTGTCAATATACAAAAGAGATAAGATCCACAATTAAAAATCATTAACAAAGAAAAGTTCAGGACTAGATGGATTCACAGCTGATATATACCAAACATTTAATAAGAATTAATACTATAGAACAATGAAAGAGAGCCCAGAAATAAATTCACCCATTTACAATCAATTGATTTTTGACACAGATCCCAAGGACACACAATGGGGAAAAGACAGTCTCTTTAACGTGTTATATTGGAGAATCTGGATATCCACATGCAGAAGAATGAAATTAGACATCTCATACCATACACAAAAATCAACTCAACGTGAATTAAAGACTTAAACATAAGATCCAAAACTGTAAAACTACTAGAAGAAAACATAGAGGGAAACCTCCATGACATTGGTCTAGGCAATATTATTTTTTGGGGGGGCATACTATCCCCAAAGCACAAGCAACAAAAGCAAAAATAGACAAATGGAATTATATCAAACTAGAAAGATTCTGCACAGCAAAGAATACAATCAACAGAGCGAAGAGACAATCTACAGAATGGGAGAAAATATTTTCAAACTATACATCTGATAAGGTGTTAATACCCAAAATATATAAGGAACTCATATGACTTAGGAAGAAAACAAATAACCTGATTAAAAAATGGGCAAAGGACCTAAATAGACACTTCTTAATAAACATACAAGTGGCCAATAGTTATATAAAAAATGTTCAATGTTCAACATTAGTAATTATCAGGGAAATACAAATTGAAACTATAATGAGGTATCACCTCACACCTGTTAGGATGGCTACTATTAAAAATAAGAACAATAGTGTTGGCAAGGATATCAAGAAACAGAACTCTTGTACATTGTTAATGGAATTGTAAGTTGGTATAGCCATTATGGAAAAGAGTATAGAGATGCCTCAGAAATTTAAAAATAAAATTTACATATGATCCAGCAATCCCATTACTGACTATATAGTCAAAGAAACTGAAATCAATATGTTGAAGATATATCTGCACTTCCACATTCATTGTAGCTTTATTTATAATAGCCAGGATATGAAGTCAACTTAACTATCCATCAAAAAATGAATAGATAAAAGAACGTGTGATCTATATACAATGTGGAATATTACTTATTTATTTATTTATTTATTTTTTACAACAAAATTAGTTACTTTTATTTAAAAGAAACGTTACAAATAAGTGTGCAAAATTAAACTTCATGATTAAATACACGTAAGAGTAACATGCATACTTTACATCAACACCCACACACAAAGTTAGCTGATCACATGACGGAGAAGGAACTGGCGAAACAGAGAACCTGCTGCGTTGCGGGTTTTAAATGTTTGCAGCCTGAAACCAAAACCATAAAGTTAAGTTGCTGTAAAGGCAATTTAAGAAAATTAAATGCATACCGTAAGTAGTTGAGAATGTAGAGCCCATAACCTACTTTAGTTACCAAATGTTAAAAAAAAAACGGTTCTGTGCCTCTCATTCCTGAACGTTAGTGTACAGCTATTCTCACGTGTGTTGGGGACAGACGGTGATAGAGGTGACGACGACGACAGGCTGGCCGAGGCATTTCCCACCACCCCGACAGGAACTGCCCAGGGACGCTCTTGGGCGCTGCTTTGTGGAAACGTCCCGCAAAATTTAAGTGGTGCGTTCTTCTGTGACAGATTTTTAAAGTCTACATATTACTCTGTTCCCCGAAGGGAAATTCAGTTTTAGCCCAGAACGTAACCGGGAGACCCAGCCGCCCCCACACTCCTCAAGCCTGAGAACTCGCTCCGACAGTGGGACACCCGCGTGTGGGCGCGCGGCCACGCACGGGCAGAGAAGCGTGTGGGACTGGGCCAAGCAAACGCCCACGGTGTGTTCTCGACAGGGCCACGTCGCCTCGTCCACGTGCAGACGGGGGGGGGGATCCCCGTCCCCGTTCTAGGCCGGCTGCTGGTGTTCTGTTTGTTTAGATCTGTTTCTGACGAGAGAGCCATTTACACACCTGTTCATTCTCCACTGTAGACGCGGTAAAGATGGAGTCTGTTGCAAAAATAAACCTCAGTGAGTCCGTCCTCTGAACCCAGCTGCAGGCCCGTGTGGAGCCCCCAAAGCCAACGCCCAGTGAGCGAGGGGGTGGCAGCAGTCGGCACGAGGGCTGAGCATCTGCGGTGTCCTGGTAATGGTTCTCTGTAATATTGGAAGTGGGAAGTCTTTCTAAGCAAAGCAGGCAACCATGTATGGCTTCGAGACCAAGGTCCCTGGGAGTCCAGCACGTGGCCCACGAGGCCCACAGGGCGCAGGAGCCTGAGGGGTGACGGCCAGCAGTGTCCTTGCCCCGGCCGGTGGAATCAGAGCTTGTCGCGGGTCATTTCCAGGAACTGAGTGTAGACGTCCCTGACGCACTCCCCCTTGGGGTTGAAGAGGAATTTGTAGTAGCTGCCATCTGCACAGATCGCGATGACGGCGTTGGGTTCTGTTCCAAAGGCACAGATGCACGGAGAGCCTGAGGGGACCTGAAACTTGGAGAAACTCCATTTGGAGCTGAAGTATTTGGGGAGGAAACTGGCCGACGGCAAGCTAGACTGCTTGTTCCTTTTTGGATCTCCAGCTGCAAAAATGTGCATGGTGCCGTGGTCGCTGGACACACAGATGAGGGACGCGTCCTGGTTGAAGTTGATGCAGTAAATATTAGCTGCTTGAGATCCTCTCCGTAGCTCCTAGATTAAATGCCCTGATGAAGTATCAAATATTCTTATAAGGGTCCCTTTCTCAGACGCGGTTGCGATTCGTGTTCCCTGCAGGTTGAGTGCGATGCAGCTCAGGACGCCCTCGTGTGCGGGAATGTCTATGGGTGGCTTCTCCGTGCTGGCCAGGTCCAGGAGCTGCACGTGGCCTGTGTGTGTGCCAAGGAAGGCCAGGAGGGAGTTGTTACTATTGGGACACAGGACACAGAGGCCTTTAGGGTTATAGCAGGTTTCAAAGACGTGCAGCTGATGGGGATTGTGTGTGAATGTAAATACCTTGATCATGGAGTCCAAGACAACCACAATTCTATCTCGCTGCAATCTGACTGCCTTGACTTCCATAGAAAATTCTATTTCAATAACAGTCTTCTTTTTCAGGTCGTCCCAGATCATCATTCTGTTGGGAGGGTATTTCGGCCTTTTTCCACCACCAACTAAAGCTAAATAGTTGCAGTGAAATAACATCTCAACGTGGCTAACTCCTCCTTCTAGAAATTCTGCTGTAATTGGACCCATCATCGGAGTTCTCCACAGTTCTTGTTTCTCCTTTTTTTTTTTTTTAGTGGATCCGTGTTGTAGACTCGGAATCCATTTTCCATCCCACATGCAAAGCACCCGTGGTCCTGGTTGAAGCCGGGGTAGAGCAGCCCGCTGCCGTGCGGGTTACACGGGAGGAGGTTCATGACGCCGCGACGTGTCCGCGCGCCTCAGCGCCGCATGCCGCTGGGGGACCGGGCGCTCTGTTCCTGTGGGGCCGCCGCTAAGGCCGCTGCGGCCGGAAGTGCTGACCCTGCGTGCGTGCGTGCGTGCGTGCGCACGCCTCCAGGGAGCCTGCAGAGCGCCGAGCGCATCCAACCGAGGCAGGGCGACGAGGGCTGGAATATTATTTAGATTTGAAAAATGAAGGAAATTTTGTCATTCGTGACAACCTGGATGAAGCTGGAGGTTATGTTAAGTGAAACAAGCTAAGCACAGGAAGACAAATACTGCATGATCTCACTTACAGAATCTAAAGAAGTTGAGCTCATAGAAACAGAATAGAATTGTGGTTTCCCAGGGGCTGAGTTCAGGGGGGATGAGGGAGATGTTGGTCAAAGCATATAAATTTCAGCTAGGCAGGAGGAGTAAGTTCAAAATATTTTTTGTACAACATGGTGATTATAGTTAATAATATTATATTGTATACTTGAAAGTTGCTAAGAGATTTTAAATGTTCTCACCACAGAAACATAAGTATGTGAGCTAATGTAGATGCTAATTATCACAGTTTATGTACTCCACAATGTATACATAGGCATCAAGCAGATGGGAGGGAGGAGGAGGGAATGGGTATATATATATATATATATGTATATATATATATGTGTATATATATATATATATATAATGAGTGCAATGCGCACCATCTGGGGGTTGAACACTCTTGAAGCTCTGACTCTGGCGGGGGGAAGGTGGGGGAAGGCAACACACGTAAGCTAAGTATTTGTACCCCCATAATATGCTGAAATAAAAAAAAGTTAGAAATCATAAACATATATAATTTTTATTTGTCAATTAAAAATAAAAGACATACAAATTACCAAGAGGTATATAAAAAGGTGCTCAACATCACTAGTCTTTAGGTAAATACACATCAAAATCATAAAGAGATGTTTCTTTCTATCTGCTAGGAGGGCTATTATCAAACCCCCCCCACAAAAGATAACAAGTGTTTACTTTTGTTGAGAAAAGGGAACATATGCACACCATTGGAGGGAATGTAAACTGGTGAAACTACTTTGGAAAACAGTATGGAAGTTTCTGATAAAATCAAAAATGGAACTACCATATGATGTAGACATCCCACTTCTAGGTATATAATCAAAACTTTTTAAATCAGGATCTCAAAGAGATACCTGCAGTTCTATGTTAATTACCACATCATTTATATTAATAATAGCAAAGACATGAAAACAATCTAAATGTCCATCAATATAGGTAGCTTTTTAAATGAAGTTTCAAATTGGCCATTTGCTATGGAAATCATAGTGGAATGGAGAAGAAACGAGGCACATTGCAAAATGCATCCATGGGAAAAAAGAAACAACGTGATTAGAGTATGAATTTACAAATTTAAATTAAATTCAAAATTCTTTTTAGATTCTCCCATTTCCTTTTCCAGCTTCATAAACAAGGTATATTGGCATAATTTACTGGGTTATGAATTAAAGTCCTGGTGGAAACAAAAATGAGAGGAGAATCTACTTGGTGTTTATTCTTGAAAGTGACTCATTCAACATTGAATAATTCTGTCTTCTCTGTAATAATCAGCAACATGGCTTGAATAGCTATGTGCATTTAAAGAACAAAAATGTCTTTGTGTCTTGGAATTGAGGGTAAAATGCAATATGTTATAGGAGAGTGACACAAGAATTTTCAATCAGAATTTTTCCTTGAAGCAAAATGTTTTTCCTGGAACAAGAACTGAATTACTCTAAACATGGTGTTTAGGTAATCACCCCATTAAATGATTACTTTACATTAAAAGTAGAGTGTAATTGTGCTACAGAGAATTTTGTAATGTGGTACTAGAAGATAGTTCAACTGAGGGTTGGGTAAAGATAAGGCAATCTTATGGAAGAAGAGGTAAATGGAGTGAACATAAATTTACTGCATGGCGAGATTAAACCTCAGGTCTATCTGTTGAAAATATGAAATAATCTGCTTCTGTTAGCATTGAAATCTATAACATTGCTCAACACTTGCTTTTTTTTAGTTTTGTCATATCAAACTAAAAAAAAATTATGTCTCTTTTAAATCAGTAAAATGAGAATAAAAAAATGTTAGCTAGAGGATTTTAGGCTGAATAAGTTGACTTTATGAAACAATAAAAAAGGTGTGGTATTAGACATGGGGATGCCAAATTTAATTTTTTTCCAAGAATTTGCTCTTTACAAAAACCAAAAAATTTCCTCCTACTGTCCTATTTAATCATTTTCTAAAATAATTAACCTTTAAAAGTAAGAAGTAAAATACATTATAGTGATTTAAATTGAAAAAAAATTTTAATAAAATGGGCCACATCTTTCCTTTTCTCTTTTCCTCCTGAACCAACAAAACTTTACGAAGAACTGGTGCCAGGCTGTGGATGGGTAGAGGACTATTGACATATACAGGTGGTTTTAAATATATATTTCTTACAGATCAGGGTATAATGACCACAGACTGGTGTGAGAAAGGAAGGGATGAGCAACTGAGACTGGGAATCTCACTCTTTAACAAACCTAGCTCTGCTTTTATTTACTTTACTTATGTGTCTGGTTTACAGAATAACTGGGCCTCAATATTAAACAATATGGAAATTGCTTTACTTTTTTCCATGGTGCCTTCACGATCCATTCTCCCAGATCCCCCATTTCTCTTGCCAATATCTCAAGAATATCTCATGCACTTCCAGTGATTTTTCAGCTGTTAGAACAGTCTCATCCTTTTCAGCTATTAGAACAGTTTTCATCTTTCAGTTGTTAGAACAATCTCATCATTAAAATGTTTTTTCCAATCTAAATCGAAATTTTAATCTCTCTGTCAATTCAAATCTCCATCTGTCCAACTCCTAGGATAGCTGGGGAGAAAAGCTATGGTCTGTCCTTAAGCTTTTGTAATATGTCCTCCTTGCTAGCTCACTCTGCTGTTTCTGGCTCCCCCATGGTCAGGGAATAAGGCGAGAGTGGATTAGAGAGAATGGGTAAAGTATCCCTTGCCTGGAGCTGATTTAATCTGGCTCTCAGTGGGTCCTATATGATAGATGACCAAATGTTCACTCTCTTGCATGAAGCTCTTTTGTAAGTTTTATGAAGACCCTTGCTCTAGAGACTTCTGTACTGCACCATTCATTTCTGTAGTTAATTTTCTGTAGTGATATCTTTGGATAAGCTCTTACATGTCCTCCTAAACAACTGCCCTCTGGCATTATCCAAATCCCTCCCTTCTTTCTACTGGAGTACCTAGATCTGGAAAGCAGATGATATCCTGGCCAGAGTCTTTACAAGCTGATTCATAATGCCACAGAGCATGTGGCGCACTAGAATTCAGACATCATTGCCCCATCTAAACCTGGAAGTGCAGGTTTAAATCCGTTGTCTTCCTCTTTCCTTATCCTGTGATATGGAAAACTCCACACAGTCACTTTCCCTCGGAGTTCAAGAGAAGGTCCAGTCTTTATATTCTTCAAAATTCTCAATAACCACGCCAATTTTCTAAGGTCTTTCTCATTGTGCTCAACTCGGGGTGTCATGGCAGGATCAAGCATCTCATTTCTGCAGTCCAGCAAACATTCAGGTTGGAGGAAAATACCCATCTCTCCTTCCAGAGAAAAACTCTGCCCAATCACACCAAGGCATTCTCTTGATACCCACCTTACTTTACCACAATATTTTCTATTTCTACAAACTCTTTCAAAACATCATCTACTATACTAATGAGCCTCTGGCCTCTCTTATTTAGGCTGGATGAAGTGGTACTCTCTGAACCATTGGGGTACCTCTTATTAAAACTTGCAGTGGTATGTCTAATATCTCTGCCTGGAATGTATAGGAACTTTATATACATTTTTGCATTCAGTTTTGGGGCTAAACTCTCTGAGCAGGCAGGTAAAGGCCTTTTAACAATATTTACATTTATTGATACTATAACAAAATATTTTGTTTGAATGGAGAAAAAATAGCACTGATGTCAATACAGCATTGTCATTGGGTCTAGGGAATTACTGAAAAGTTATATAAAGTGTCAAATTCCCACAACTGAAAGAAATTAGAGTAAATAGCCTAGCTATGATTGTTTTGAAAATAGGCATACATAACTGCAATTTTCTTCCATCAGCTGCTTGGAAATTTTGAATGCCTCCAGCCTCTAGAAGTCCAATGTGCTATCCATTGTGCCACAGAGTCATCTTGCTTGGAAATTTTAATTTTTAAAGCTCTTTGTCAATGATTCCAAGTGGTTTCTTAAGGCAGAATTCTCATGTGCAGTTTGTAGCTTCTAACAAAGATTTATTAGGCACTCTTACCAAATTCTTAGCAAAGAACTATTTTAAAGATTTTTTTTTAGCACTGCCTTTGTGCAAGCTCCCTTCAACCCATGTTTCAGGTGAACAGAGTGGTTTGTTTATAGCTCTCCTTATAGAATTTAAATTAATATTCTGATTCTCCATGTTTTTTTTGTTGTTATTTTTTGGTTTGTTTTGTATTATTATTAATTTTTTATGTATGTGTTTTCCCAGCCTTGAGAACAAATTCTAAGCTTCCTTTATTGCTACAGGTTAATCCTCTGGAACCAAAAAATAGAACATCATAAAACAAAATTAATGGCTACAACCTTCACCCTGGGTTTCACTTTGCAGATTCACCTGGTTCATCATCCCCACCTGAGGCATATTATTGGTGATGGCAGTGAGTGTGATATATTGATATCTGTCCACTGGATATTACACAGGGACCAAAAAACTAATGTTACATGGCTTTAGATGTTTCTGTCTTAAGCTGATATGTTCGTAATGGTCTTTCAGATCAGGAGACATAAAAGAAAATGATGACCTTCAATTTAATGGTAGTGGTTTAATGTCTGAAAATGTTCAAATGAAAAACAATGCAAGAATGGAGGCCATTGCATTTTTTTCTACATCCACAAAAATTTCTTGGAACCATAGGATAGCAATTTTTTATATGGCTATATATAATTTTGGAGCATTGGAAATAAATAATTTTTAAACTAGATAGAACCTCAACATACTAACAGCTTCAAGTGTGGACAAAATAAAAATGAACTCTGTTCTAATACTCAGAACATCATAGTAAACAATAATAGTGTTAATTTTCATACTTTCTTAGTAAGATTTGATATGGCCTAATGCAGAAATGGTGGATTCAACGTTAATAAACATGCAATTTTTTTTTTGCCACTTTCCCTTTCATATTAACTAGTAAACTAAGGGTTTAAAATGTGAGAATTAATTGCTCAAACCCTAAAAGAGTGATGTCATTCTTGTGATTTTTACCTTGGACTATGATTTAGCAGCCATTTCTAAAAGGGTCTTATCAGAAGTGATGGACCTACCACTATTTTCAAGGAGATTAAATTTTCTTGATATTATATTTGGAAACAAATTTTCTATGGGAACCTCATACCAATTGCATCAGCTACTGGAAAAAAATAATGGATTACATGAGTTTTATGGTGACTCAAAATATATTCTGTATGGTTAGTAAAGCCCATAGCATCACATTCACACATAATTTAAAATTTCCTTCTATTTGAAATTTCCTTTATCTGTCCTGTGCTTCTTGAGTGGCAGTTTTTTTTTTTAAATAAACTTATTTTCTATAACAGTTTTAGATTCTCAGAAAATGTTGAAAATATAAAGGGTTTTCATAGACCTCCTGCCTCCACCCATGCACGGCTTCCCTCACTGTCAATATCTTGCACCAGAGTGGTACATTTGTTATAATCAATGAATATGTTGACATATTGTTAACACTAAAAGTCCCTCATTTTTCTAGGACTCAATCTTGGTGATGTCCATTCTATGGATTTGGATAAATATATGATGACATGTATTCACATTGTAGTACCATAGAAACTAGTTTCACTACCCTAAAAAGTCTTCTATGCACCACCTATTCATTCTTCCTTCCCTGCCAACACCTGGTTGATCTTTTTACTATATTCATAGTTTTTTCTTTTCCAAAGTGTCATATAGTTAGAATTACACATTATAGAGCCCTTTCAGATTGGCTTCTTTTATTTAGTAATATGCATTTAGGGTTCCTACATGTCTTTTCATGGCTTGATAGCTCATTTCTGTTTAGTGTTGAATAATGTTCCATTGTCTGGGTGTACCACAGTTTATTTACCAATTTGCCTTCTGACAGACATCTTTGTTGCTTCCAAGTTTGGACAATTATGAATAAAGCTACTATAAACATACATGTGTAGGTTTTTGTGTGGGCATAAGTTTTCAATTCCTTTGGGTAAATACTGAGGAGCATGATTATTATATAATATGGTAAAAGTGTGTTTAGTTTTGTAAGAAACTGCTGAAATTTCTGCCAGTGAGGCTGCACCATTTTGCATTCCCAACAGCAAAAATTGAGAGTTTCTATTGCTCCACATCCTTGCCAGCATTCGATGTTGTCAGTGTTTCGGATATGTCATTCTAAGAGGTGTGCAGTGGTATCTCTTTGTTGTTTTATTTGAAATTCCCTAATGGCATACGATGTGGAGCCTATTCTATTCATCTTTTCATAGAATAATTGTCACTTGCATATCTTCTTTGGTGAGGGTCTGTTCAGATTTTTGGCTGATTTTTAAATTCATTGTTTGTTTTCTTATTGTTTAGTTTAGAGAATTCTGGTTATACTTTGAATAACAGTCAGATATTTTTGCAAATATTTTTTCCCAGTCTGTTGCTTGCCTTCTCACTCTCTTGACAGTGTCTTTTGAAAAGCATAAGTTTTTAATTTTAATTAAATACAACTTATTAAATAATTCTTTGTAGATTCTGCCTTTGGTGTTTTATCTAAAACGTGATCACCAAATCTCAGGTTATCTAAATTTGCTTCTATTTATCTTCTAGGAGTTTTATACTTTCATATTTTACATTTAGATCTTTGATTGCTTTTAAGTTAATTTTGTGAAGAATGTAAGGTCCATGTTTAGATCGATTTTTTTAAACCTGTGGGTATCTAATTGTTCAAGTACCATTTATTGAAAAGACTATTTTTGTTCCATAGTATTGCATTTGCTTCTTTGTCAAAATCAGTTGATTGTGTTTATGTGGGTCTAATTCTGGGCTCTCTGTTTTGTTCCATTGATCTAATTATCTATTCTTTCACCAATGCCACACTGTATTCATTATGATTGCTTTATAGTAAGTCTTGATGTCAGGTAGCATCAGTCCTCTGACTTTGCTTTACTCCTTGAATATTGTGCTGGCTATTTTAGGTCTTTTCCCTCTCCATATACATTTTAGAATCAGCATAACGTACTGAAATTTTAATTGGGACTGCATTGATTATATAGATCAAGTTGGAAAGAACTGGTATCTTGACGATATTGAGTCTTCTTATCCATTATATGAAATATCTATCTCTCCATTTATTTAGTTCCCCTGTGATTTCTTTCATCAGAGTTTTATAGTTTTCCTCATATGAATATTGTACATATTTTCTTGAATTTATACCAAAGTATTTAATTTTGGGGGGTGCTAATGTAAATGATTTTTACTTTCATATGCCATGTGTTCATTACTGACATATAGGAAAGCTATTGACTTTGTATATTAATCTTGCATTCTGCAACTTTGCTATAATTGCTTATTTGTTCCAGGAGTACTTTTGTAGATTATTAGGGACTTTCTACACAGACAATCTTGTAATTTGCAAAGAAAGATAGCATTATTTCTTCCTACCAATCTATATACCTTTTATTTCCATTTATGGCCTTATTGCATTAGCTAGGAATCCAAGCACTATGTTGAAAAAGAGTGCCTTGTTCCTAAAGAGTGGTGGCTTTTTTATTAGCAGGTTTGTAATATCTTTATAGAACCTTGGATTTAGAACTTACTTTTACTTTAAACATGTAGATATTTGGTGGTCTTAGTACTTTTATACTAGGATATGTGTTAGTACTTCAAGGAACAGAAACCGATTCACATTACCCATAACTGCTTATCTAAGGGTAGAGATTGTATGTGATAATAGTAGGTCTTTTTATTCTGATATCCAGCTCTGAAAGAATTCTAGAAAAAAAGGATATTAAGGGTTTTTTGTGTGGTGTTGGCAACTGTTGGGGTTTCAATATGCTAACTTATTGCATAGCCAAGTCTCTAATGACTTACAAATAACATCACTCTAAAATGAATAAATTTAAAATATAGAAACAATTTTATTTTATCTATATAAAGTTTTAGTTAAATAAATGAATGATGGACTGGCTTATAATATTACTTCTTTGTTGTGTGTCAAAGCATAAAATAGAATTAATGCAATTAAGTGATCCGGGTTTTATAGAGAATATATTCTTTGTGTAAGTCTTTCTACTTTTGAGAGTGGATCCATTGGGGCTTTTACTGTTATAGGTGATACAATATTAACTCAAACTACATATTTGATTTAGAAGGAAATATTTTAGCTCATGAAACTAGAGAGTTCAAGAGAGTGAAACTCATTAGCTTCAGACATGACTGGATCCAAGATTTGAAACGACAGCATTATTTGAAATGGTGCAGCTATTTCTCTCCACTACTCTGCTCTATCCTTTACTGTATTTTTATGCTTATGTAGAATCTTGATATGCCTGTTTGATGCTATCACCCAGAGTCTCATTCATGTATTCAACTATTAATAGTTGACTATGCCAACATAAAAAGAATGTTTTTCTCAATAATTTTAGCAAAAGCCCTAAGTTTCACTCTAATTGGACCAATTCAGTCTCCTATCATTGACATAATAGTTTTAGCTAAGAGATTGGAAGACAATGATTAGAAAAGCTTACATTATAAACCCTGTACTCAGTGGGGTAGAAGGATTGAGCAATAGAGGTGTAGAATATATCATCTCTGTTTCTGCCCCAACCAAATGAAATGAGAATGGAGAGGAGTTATTCTCCTTCCAAAGAGGGGGAAAAAATATATGTTATCAAAAAAAAAAAAAGAAATTCTGGTCAATAAAAACAGGAATAAAAAATGCAAAAAGCGAAGAGCGAGAGTTTGATCTCATCTGCACCAACTTGGATACCCTTAATACCACTGTCTTGCCTAATTGCTATTGCTAGGACTTCGAGCACTATGTTCAGTAGAAGAGGGGAAAGTGGGCATCCTTGTCTAGTTCCAGTTCGAAGTGGGAATGATTTCAGTTTTTCCCCATTTAGTATGATGTTGGCCATAAGTTTGTTGTAAATGGATTTGATAATTTTAGGGAATGAGCCACCTATACCTATTTTGTTTAGAGTCTTTATCATAAAGGCATGTTGGACTTTATCAAATGCTTTTTCTGCATCTATTGAGAGAATCATATGATCTTTATTCTTGGTTTTATTTATGATGCGAATTGCATTTATAGATTTG
>CAUYRT010023680.1:0-29659 GCA_963574885.1 Lepilemur ruficaudatus
AGCCATGTGTTCACTGGTAGACTCTTTCTTCCACTTGTTGACTAATTGAATATAAATTCCATTAAAGGGCTTTGGATTCATTCTTCATTTGAATTAATGGAGCTCTATTTTCTAAAAGAATTGGCCTGCTGAGAATTCCTACACAGTGCTCAAAGTGCTCTAAATTTGCACCTGAAACCCCAAGGGATGCCAAGTCTCATGTGATGACCTCTCTCCCTCCCTCCCTCTCTCTCTCTCCCTCCCTCTCTCTCTCTCTCTCTCCCCCCCCCTCTCTCTCTCTCCCTCTCTCTCTCTCTCTCTCTCTCTCTCTCACACACACACACACACACACACACACACCATGAGTTAAATTTAAGAGTATTTACATTACAAAAAAAATAGTTATTAGGCCCTTGTGATTAGATTATTGTGCATTACAGACCTCCTAACAGTAAAGTTTATTTTCAGAGCTTCTTTTTCCCCCATAGCATGTGGCTTAGGCTTATAAATGATTTGCTAAGAAAACAAACAGGCTAAGGGATAATTTTTAGATTTCAGATGGCTGAAGGCTTTTGGCAAAAGAAAAAAAGAGGAAATTAAAAAACACATCATAATCTAGAAGCAGAAAGTTTGGAATTTTAATTGGAAATATATTTGAACAGGTAAAATTTTAGTTTAAACATCTGCAAACTTGAATTTTGATCTGAAATCAAACCCTATAGAATTATACTATCGCTTGCTGCTCCATGTCATTTCATCCTCTATTTTCATGTAAGGTTTATGTTATGGCAAAAGAAAAATATATATATGTGGCTCCTCCATTCTCCCATGGCAGCTAAATGTATGTATTTTTTTAAACATCTGTCACAAAAATGTCTCAGTTGGACATACAATCATCTAAGGCTTTCTCCCATGTAAAGCCCTCCCAGTCCCCGTCTGCAATCAAACAGATGAAAGAGGTTCTACTCTACACTGCTTGCTGGGACCTCATGTCATCCCACAGTCCTGTTTCTGCTTCTGGGTGAGTCATACAGGTCTGTATACTCAGGCAGGGTGAAGTATCTCTGGGTATCATATATAGCAACTCAGCAGAGTCGCAGAATCAAGCTAGAGACAGTAATGCATTGGGCTTAACTGTTTCACTGATTGTTTTAGCCCTAATCTCTGGGGTAGCCAGGTCTTTTAATCTGAGCCTTGGTTGGCGACTTTTGGTGCAAATCCTAAGTGGTTCTCTGCAACCTCCTGACATGCATGCCATTTGTCCCATACCTTGTCAGTCTTGAATTTCAGGGTATTCAGGGTTTCTCCAGACCAAACCTTCATTTCCATTTGTTCTTGGCCTTCTTATTCCAGTTTCTCTGAAGGATTTGCCCTTCTTGCTCCCCTTTTTCTCTACCTTCACAAAGAAGGTCTTGGGGGCCATCCTATCTGTTAAGATGGGGAAAAGAAAGGCTATCTGTGAAAGCTGAAGCAACTCCATCTTGGATGCTAACCCACCATGTTGACTTCTGATTAACCCCAGTTCCAGGAATGCCTCTAAGATTTCTAATTTATCTACTTTTAGCACATACTTACTATAAATCCTGTCCTTAAACAAATTCCTACACATTCCTTCTGAAGCACCCTTTCCCTATGGAGACAAGCTGTGGGCCTGAGGGTAACTGTGCTGGGGTCCACTGTCTTGTGGCCTCCAGGGACATGGCTTCTGTTTAAAAGTCCCTATCAAATATTTCTTTCTGAGAAACAGAACTTGTCAGCCTCTTTCTTCAGCCTTTCAGCTTCCTCAGCCTTTGGGGGTAGGTTTGCATTGACCTGCTCACTGCAGAACACTATCCCCCTTTGGGCTCAGAAGTCATAGCAGATGGATCCTTCCTTTCTCCTGTCTCTCCAGAAGATGGGAGGAGAGGGTTTGACAGGGCAGGACTTTTACCTGGAAAAGTGAAGAAATGATGAAAGCTAGTGAGGTTTTTAGGTGAACTCTTTGAAGTCAAAGAGTTTGTCAAAGGATCATGGGAGGTTGTTGGATGGGGAGCTTTGGGGTGGTATCTCTGGTTGGCGACTCAGATGAGAAAAAGCCAAGAGCAAGCTTTTTAGGTCTTTGCTCCAGAAATAAAGAGAGCCTCCTGGTCTCTATGAGCCTACTCGCTTCCTAAGCCTAGAGGAGAGGCAGGGATTTAGGGGAAAGCCTGGCCCTGGATCTTCCTGTGGCTTCTGTTTTTCAGGATCCTGACCCACTATAAGTAGTGCTGGCACACAAGAAATCCTAAGCAGTAATGACTTCCAATGTCCAGTGGTCTGGAGGGATATCAATTCTGGCCCCAAAGCCCCTTGTCTTTTCATATCTTTTCATGGGATGATCTTCCAAATGAAGTTCCATCAGGCATTTACAACCTGGCATTGTCCCAAACCACTGTCACCACCCAAATGCCTGTGCTTTGTCAAGGAATGTCAACCAAGTCTGTTATCACCCATCCCAGCATGCCACCTATATTGTGAGGCCAGGAGAACTTCATAATAACCATTCTTGTCTCTTCTGCCACAGGCAGAGGGAAAGTTGTCCCCCGATGTGATGTTTCTAAGCCAACTCCAGCTATCCACAAGTTCCCTCAACCTCCCTGCCCTCCTCAGTGTAGTTTAGATTGGACTTTTCCTTTCCCTTCACTAATAGCAATACAGACCTCAAAGACTGTTGGAAAAGGTATCTCAGAAGATCCCAAGTTCTCTGTGACCATGTCCATGAAAGGCTGTGGGGTGGGGCCTGTCACTTCATTCCAGCTATTCTCACTGAGACTTGGCCATTGGAGACTTCTCTAGAAGATAACCCTTCAGATCCTGCATCTACAAAAAGCTTGACTTCATGTTTGTGGGGCCCCTTCTGCACCCTTGAAGCTTTCAGGGCACACAGGTGAGTCATCTGGGGCATTCAGTCATGACAGCTCTTCAACCAGTTCTCACCTCACTGAGCAGGCAAATCAGTTTTACGTTCAGGTTGACAGCATTTATGCTTCAGTTCCTTTAGCTGCATGTGTAACTGCTGAGGCACCAGAGATGTAATAGATACCACATTCCAACATGCAGGCTTCCAAAGGGTTTAGCAGAAAACTGCTTACAGACTCTTGAACTCTTCACCCACATCAAGGGCACATAAAGAATTGAAGAGAGTACAGACAGAGGGAGGGGTGGTGAAGCAGACTTTTGGAAAGTGGTGCTGGTGCTCTGGGAGTCTCATCCCAGCCAAAACGCAAGGACTCCTCCCATCTCAAACCCGATGAAAGGGCTTCACGACAACCTGGGGAGAGCCAGATGGGAGAAGACGGGCCTTCTACAGCTGGGTCTCAGAGGTCTGGGGTCAACTATGGTCTGAAAGTGAACCTAAATGTTGAGGGGTGGCCTGGCCAACAGCTTTGGTTGTGAGCAAAGGAGGCGGGTGTTGGTTGGGTCCAGATGCCACTCACAGACTTTGTCGGCTAAGAACACATTTCCTGTGCACTAAACATAGGTCACAGCATGAGAAAGCACTGGTGTGGGGTAGCCTTAGGTCTTACCTACCCCAAAAATCTACTTGGGGGTAAACAGAGCTGAGAGGAGGTGAAGGTCTGGCTGGATTCCTGGGGGCTGGTATCCTAAGCCAGGTGCCAATAGAATAGAGATGAATTCACCTGGGGCAAGACAGTTGCAAGCTGGATAATCTACGTTCTTGTTTTGTGGCATGCAGTGGGGTGGGCAGAGCTCTTCAAAGAATCTACAACATACCCACAAGAGGAAGCATGTACTTTAGGCACCTGCCTGACGCAGAAGGCTTGGAGCTAGCAGATGACAGAACCAGTCAATTCAGAACTTTTCTGGGACCCTAGGACCGTGGAGAGAGTAGAAACCACAGCAGACAGGGGCAGGGCAGAAATTAGCAAGGCAGGGGCAAGAGAGAAGACCAGGACAGGCTTTTCCCCAAATTGAGGCTTCCTGTCAGCAGCAGGCTCTGTGGCCATGTACCCAAGACAGCTCAACTTTAAGACACAGGTGGAGTTTTGAATTTGATCCTGGCCTAGGCATATTAAATATAGTACTGAATTTGAGACGGGGTTTGTGACTTAAGAAGTGAATGGAGAAGTCGTGAGATCAATCTGACGTTTTATACAAGGGCACGGGGAGAGCTAGTACCAGCAAACAAGTGTGAAGGGACAGTGGTCAGTGTGAGTTGCTGCTTGACAACATCCCAGAAGCCCCACTTCTTCAATGTGCCCACAACATATCTCTATGGCTTGCATCATACAGTCAGCATGTATTTATTGAGTTATACCCAACACCATGGGTGCAATGGTGAAACAGTCAAGGTCCCTGTCCTTGAGGAACTCACAGTCTTGTCAGGGAAGGGGGCGCTGTCTCTACAAAGAGGTTATCTGCTACACTAGGCTTGCAAAAGGCCAAACTGAATTACATAAAGCCAAACCCACAGAGCCTATCTCTCTGCAAAGTTCTCATCCAAAGCATCCTAACTCAGGCCCATCCCAGCTAGTCAGCATCCCTTAAAGCTGTGACGTCCTCAGTGGCCTTTATAATTTGCAGGTGTCACACTCTCCCAGTGGGAGGACACTGTCTGCGTGACTCCATCCAGGTGAAACGGGGGATGTCGGTCACCACCCACTGGGAGTCATTCACATGAATTCCAGGTCTGAAAGCCGAGCAGCAGCAATGTCTGGACACTGAGAGAACTGCACTTGCTGTCCCGAGAGAGGCAGGCATGGGAAAGAAAGAGGCTCTCGCAGAGCCTGCTTCCGTAGCGGGGAGGGGAGGAAGAGCAGTAGGTAGGGCTAAGGAGACTGACGGGAGAAAGGACTGCCAGGGCCAGTGTGTCTTATCGTCTCTCCTTTGTACAGACCCGAGAGGACAGGAGCTCAGCTAAGCTGCCACATGTCAGAGTAGCCGATTAAAGCAACAAGCCAAAAAGGAAAGTAACAGTCAAGACTTTAACCATTTACTGTGACTGTATAAGCAAGAGGCGAAAACAGAGAGGGCGCCGACTCCCCCGGGTTCCGTTTTCCCCGTGGAGCAGCGCGGATGCAGGGGTTGGGAGTCCTCTCACTGCTGAGGGAGCCCCAGAAAGGCTCTGGCAGTTTTATGGACAGGGAAGGGGCGGGTGGGATAAGGGGCAGGAGGGTGAGGGCTAGGAGTGGAAGGAGTGGAAAAGTACTGAGCGCGGGTCAGAGTGGAGAAAAGCATCTTTGCGGTTCCCCATACGAGACCTCCAACAGGAGGCACGTGCCAGGAATCAGCCAGGCCTAAGAGCATGACAGGCCACGGGCAGCTTCCTCCAAAAGCCTGCCAGGTAAAGCCTTTGTATTTGTCTGTAGACAGACCTGAGAAGTCACACGAAGGATCTGGGCCTGGAGCTGGACTTCACAAGATTATCTAACGTCTCTCACACAGATTTTCATGGCATAAAGGCTGTGGCTTCTAGAACGAGTGAGAGAGAGACATGCTACTATGGAATGAGATTTTAAATCTGAAATGCTTTCTTCTGGGAGTGTCACTAGGATACTCAATCTCCTCTTGGATCTGGCTTTATCCAAGATGGTTTGGGCCATCGCCTCTGTGGGGACTCAGGTAGCCAGGAAAGCCTTTGTGGACCATATTCCTTCCTTCCCCTGACCAGCTCTTGTCCTTCCTGAGGGGCCCAAGTCCCAGCGATGCCCAGTGATGCCCAGCACTCTGGAGTTCACACCACCATGTCAAGTTTAGACTGGGAATGTTGAACCCAACGTGGTATAAAGCAAAGGTGAGAGTCATTTTAACTGAGCAGTTGTCAGCCCCAGGGACTTCTGTGTTAAGGAGTGGGGTTCGGCTCTGGGGTCAGAACGCCAGATTTGCAATCCCAGCTATGCCACTTACCAGCCATATATCTTGGGTTCATTACATAAATTCTTTGAGAACCATCTGTAGAATGAGCATCTCACCAGTACCTGCTGTAGTGGTTGTTAGGCAGTTAAATGAGATAATGCATGTAAAGTGCCTAGCCCGGTGCCTGGCACACCATGGTTGCTGCCTGACAGATGTGGGTTTATCTGGCTGCCTGGAGGAGAGAGGCAGCAGGCAGGGAAGTGGCGTTGAGGGTGTGGGCAATGGGCATCTTTGCTCCTTCACAGCTCCATGGACATCACTCCTGAACCTAGAAGCTCGGTTCCCAGAGAGAGAAGGACTTTTCCTCCGTCAAGAGTATTGGAGTAACTTCAGCCCCCTGCTTGAGTCTCTTTCAGGGTAAAGTGTCATATCATAGGGCACTTGGGTAGAAAAACTAGTGTAAACCTGGAAGGAATTGCCCACTTGCCTATGAATAAAGCCAGGGCTGAGAGTTGCCGACACCGGGTAGCTGCGAGGAAGAAAAGCAACCCAGTTTGCACATTCCTCATTTGCTCCTGTTCATAATAGTAACAGCCTAAATGACTTAGGATTTGCTCAGGAGACATCTTCTCAGAAGAAAAATATATTCTGCTTTCTGCAATAGTAATTGCTGTTCTTTAAATTGGCCCATAATATTTTTAAATCGTCTTTCTTGCCCATAATATTTTAAATTAAAAATTATGCTTTGAATGAATGTTTAATCATATAATACAAGTTGAACAGTGCTGTCAAAATATCAATGACCACACAAAACAACTGGAAAATCCCTTACCGGTCCATGCTGCTTTTGAGACTCAGTTCACAGTGCTGTGAACATTACCATTTCAGGTTCCATATAGTTCATGATTTACTTCTCAGGATTCTTTCCATATGTTTACGTTGAACTGGCTTGCCCATTAATGAAACAATACTCTGTTTTATAAGTTTCACACAGCAGTTGCAAATCTATTCTCTTCAAGTTGTGAATTTGCACAAAACGGAAGCTTTACGAACCTGTTACTATGAATTTGCTTTAAGATTCTATAACCAGATTTTATTTTATTTTTGGTTTTAGGAAGAATGGTTATAATGAGATGGAAGGGATTGAGAAAGGCAGGAAATGATTGGAGAAACATTTCTTCCGTTTGAAATTATAATTTTATGCTCAGGGCGTTCTATTAGTTCCGAGCACTGCTTTTGCTAGAGATTTGGGTGTAATTACTCATTACCATTCTCAGGAGGAAAACTAAACAGCCAAGGATCAAGAGTAACTAAGAAATAAGACCAGGGTATTCAGCTACTTCAGTGAACAAAAGCCCGGCTAAGTCCCTAAAGAGTCCAGGGTAGGGGGCAGGAAAATTGAGGCACCATTAGGGAAACACAACCATCAAGCTTAAAGAAATTGAGGGGCTTCCCAAGAAGAATTATTAAGGGAGGAAAGTATGAGCTATACAAATATCAGGAACTTGATAAATATGACTAACGTGGAACTAAATTGTTCTAATAATGATGATGTACAGGCAGCCAAGTGTTGGCAATATTATGCATTACAAATAGTTGCAGATTAACATTACAGCAGGGGAAAGGAGTGTTTATCACAATTGTGTGTGAATAGACACAGGGCTGAGAAAATTAGGCATGAGAAAATGTAAGGGGACTATCAGGGGAGGAAGAAAAGAACTTGACTAGCCTTGCAAGGGTAGCAGGGGTGATGACTGAATTCAACAGTCCGGTAGTTATGCACCTTCTCCTGGGGCCACTGGTAACTGGATGACTTATGACAATTGCCTGGGCTGTCCCTGGTGATCTCACAGAGCTTGTGGACATCTAGGTTTTGGCCTGCCTGGCACCTAGAGTGTCTTTCAAGGAACCACCCCTCCTCCAAAATATGTAGTCTGTGGGAATGTGGACCATGTCTCCTCACCTCCACCCCAAGAGGTGTGCATGTGTGTGACTCAGCTTCTAGACCAATTAGACTCCTGGTCACAATTACTGTGCACTTGCTATGTGCTGGTGACTATTTTCAGGACCTTACATATATTAACTCATTTAACCCTCAGAACAACTCTATGAGGCAGTTACGTTTTCTGGATGATCAAACTAAGGTAAAGAGAGGTTAAATGACTTGCTCAAGGTCACACAACTAGCAAGAGGCAAAGCCAGATTTGAACCTGGGCCGTCTAGTTCCTGATGGCTGCAGAGAAAACAAGGAAAAAGGTTATTCCAGCTTTTCTAGCCTCTAAATAGCAGCAGGCAAAAAAAAGTTGGGAGATGTTGAATGAGTCACCTATGATGTCTGCCAAATCTGTGTGGTTGGTTTCCTCTTCCTTTGTCGTTAACTGTTTTCTCCTACCTGTCATGGCTTTATATGTGATTCAAACAGTCTCCAATGTCACACTCTTTGTTTCATAAACTACACCTTTTATGAGACTTGCAATTTCACTTTGCAGTTGGTTTCATGTTGTCCTCATAGTCATGAATGTCACCTGAAAATGGCAGGTACATCTACAGTATCTGACAGCTGATGAGAGACTGAGCCCAAGTCTTTGACTGACAGCTGGTATGGATGTTAGCATTTTGGGGAGGGATGTTTGAGTAGGGGATGATTTAAATACATGGACAGCTCAGGAGGGTATTTTTTAAAATTATAAAAAATTTACTTTCCTACATAACCTGGTAACCCAGTTTCTTCTCTCATGAATACTGGGATCATGGTGTGAAAGCTGCCATTGCCAGGATGAAATCACTTTTGTCAGACAGACAAAATAGGGCCAGGAAGGCCCAAAGGAGAGGAGGCTCATACTTACATGTCTGAGATAAGCACTGCTTCCAAGGACTTTCTAAAAACCTTTTGTGTCCTTCATGCATCTCTTGCTTTGATAAGGCGTATCACTGCACATACTTTAGGATTGCAGTAATCCACAAAAACACTTGCCCAGTAATGGCATCTTGACCAATGAGCTGACAACAACTCTGGCTTTGAACCTTGGGAACCAATGAACTCTATTTCTAAGCAGCTTCTGTAAATGTCTTTTTGCTAATAAAACCTCCCCTTACCCTTTCCTGATTGAATGCCGTTCCATGCATTCTGAGTTATAATCCTTGTTTCTATTCCTTAGTAAACGCAACATATTTAGAGATAATTTTCTCTAGTGTCTTTTTTTTTTTAGGTTGACAGTGAGAACTCCTGGAATATCAAACAATGTAACCTAATCCTTAATTCCCCTTCAGCCCCACATATGCCTTAAGGAGGACATTCAAAAAATGTGGATAACATTAATAATGACAATAAGAAAAATCTGTAGGTTTGAGGTCCACTGTGGTCACAGGCTCATCCATTCCTCATCTTTCAAGTTTCCCCTCTGTCCAAGACTTGGTCTGATGTTCATCAGAATTCTTCAGAGTCAACTGCAGACCCAGCTCTCCTTAAGCCATTGCTGCTGCCTCAGAGCCCTCTGGGGCTGTACACAGATCCTGAGAGCTGTTGCAGTCCTAATTGTGACTTAACCTGGAGAGCCTCTACCTGCTGATGTTGATCAATGGGTGTCTATTGAGCATCTGGTGATGTTCTCCTTAGGCGGAAGAATGTCACCTCTACTAATGTTTCACAACTCTGTTTTTAAATCCTGATATGGAGACACTGCTCCCTCGGTCTCCTGTGACTCCCTGAGGATGCTGAGACAATGAAGAAATTTGGGCGGAACTAGACAGGGTCTTACATGCTGTGACAGTTAAAATCATGACTCTCATATATATATAAAGATAGGTATATTTTAGAGATATTATTTTACTCATTAATCAATGAGGGAATCAGGCAGGCACTGTAATCTGCAGAACAGACATTTATAGATCAAGAATATTGAAATAGGCCAGGCGCAGTGGCTCACGCCTGTAATCCTAGCACTCTGAGAGGCCGAGGAGGGCGGATTGCTCAAGGTCAGGAGTTCGAAACCAGCCTGAACAAGAGCGAGACCCCATCTCCACTAATAATAGAAAGAAATTAATTGGCCAACTAAATATATATAGAAAAAATTAGCTGGGCATGGTGGCACATGTCTGTAGTCCCAGCTACTTGGGAGGCTGAGGCAAGAGGATTGCTTTAGCCCAGGAGTTTGAGGTTGCTGTGAGCTAGGCTAACGCCTCGGCACTTGAGCCCGGGCAACAAAGTGAGACTCTGTCTCAAAAAATCAAAAAAAAAAACAAAACAAAACAAGAATATTGAAATAAATGCATAAATGGAGGCAAACTGGCTTTTCCACAGGAGGTAAACAAATCAACTAACCCCCTACCAGACAAGACAGAATTTGCATGTCTGTGGGAATCATTTTGCCCTGTTATCAATTACTTGTAACTTAATATGTTGTGAAATAGCTCAGAGACAATGAAAGATTAACAGCTGATAAACTGCAGGGCTATCTTTTAGATAATGCCTAGTTTTCTGCTGAAGCACAACTCTTTTTCTACAACCCCCAAAGCATCTATTTCTTTTGATAACCAAGCAAGGCCCTGGGGCACCATTCACATGGGGATAAACCCTGATGCCAGGGTTCTTGGGATGACCATTAAACAATTTTTTTTCCTTGTTTCTCTCAGGGCCAACTGATCCTTATGTAAACTAGGCTAGTGGTGGCCTATGTTGGGGTTCAGAAAACAACACCCCAAAACATAGGAAAGAAATAACCTCAAATTCTCTGGCTTCCCACCCCACCTCATTTTCTGTGTCTCTCAAAGTGCAGGATTGGGACTGTTCTCTGAAGTTTCCTTTTCAACCAACAAACTGGAATCACCAAAGAGGAACACAATTGCCCTCAATCTCCTGGCTAATGAAATGTCATTAACCAGAAAAGATTAAAACTCATATCACAGAAAGAGACTGGAAATTAAACATCACACCTAGAACCCAGATGTACTTTGTCCCAAACTACTGTCTATTCTCTGATCCCACTTAATTTCCAAAGGGAATTATTTGCTAACCATTGTCTGAGCATTGGGCCCATTCATTCTCCTAATAATCATTTACCCCTCAGAAGAATTGCCTGCATTTCCCCCCTTTCTGCTCCCCTATGAAGGAGGGTGTATAGGCATCTATACCCCATTGGATTATTGGATAATCACTCTCCTGCAATTCCTCCACACTATGCACATTAAATAAATTTTCTATGCCTTTTTCTCCTTACTAATTTTTAAAAGTAAAATCTCCTAATTAAAACCCTGAAGCTAAAATAAATTTTAGGAAAACACATCAGAAAAATGACAAGCCACCATTGGGGCTCAGAAAACGCTACCCCAAAGTACTTTGAACTGAAGAAGGCTGGAAGGCCTCAGAAGTGAGGTTTCTCTGACTTCCCATCCTCCTGTCTCCTGTCACCACCCCCCTCCCACCCTAGGAGAGTCAAAGAAAGCAGAATTCCCATTCTCCAAGGTAAGTCATAAAATCTAGCACCCCTCTCCTCCAAATAAGCCATAAAACCTGGAAAAGTTATTCTTTCCCTCTCCCTTCTCCCTTGAAGATCCTCATGTGACAGGTATCTCAGCCTATATCACAGAGGAGAGAAATGCCATTCAGAGAGGCCAAGAGGAATCTGAGCAGACTGGCCTTGCTGGGTTCCCCTCAGTCTATTACTGTTAGACCACACCCTTTTGTCTAATCACATTTCTACACCACTGTCCAGTCTTCACCAAATCTAAGCATAAATTATGCTTAGGTCAGTTTTCCCTGGGTCTTTGGGACTTTATTTCTGAAGGCTCCTGTGTCATATAAAACGTTGACTAAATAAATGTGTTATGCTTTCCTCTTGTTAACCTGCCTTTGCTATAGGAGTGTAGGCTGTGACCCTTATGATGGGGAGGAAAAGGCATCACACCTTTCCACCCATACACCACCAATTTCAGCTTCCCACAAGACATTTCTTAGTTACAAACTCATTTGATCTTAATGCTTTGCAACAACCCATAAGGAGGGCCCAGCAGCAATGATTACGTCTTACAGGGGGAGAAGGAGTTGTAGAGGGGTTGAATGAATCGCTAGGGCCACACAGCTGGTAAGTTGCCTCACCTGAGTTGGAAGCCAGCTCTCGTGGCTATAGCTGCTCTTGCTGGGTACCACACGGCCTCCCTAGAGTCTGGTCCCAAGCCTCCTCTTTTACTAATAGAAAATTTGGTTAGTCATCATTTTCTTTTCCAATTCTAAAATTCTGGGCAGCTTCTCTAGTTCTATTTGCAGTTCCACAGAGAAATTTAGCAGGTTTGTAAGTTACATCCTAGCACACTCATTTTGGAAAATGAGCTTTTATATTCACTCTCAAACTGGTCAACTGATTTTTCAAAAGCTGCTCTTTCTCTGGTGCAGAATCTAAAATGACAATCAGGACCTTAAGAGAATGAAAGAAAAGACCGAAAAAAGAATAATTGTTCTATTAGTTTGTTGGCCAATGAGCAAGACAAAAATCAATTAGAAATAACAATAGCTTTTAACTCATTGAGTTAGCTGTTCTCTTAAAATCAAGATAACAGCCAAATTGTAGATGGTTAGATAAAAATAAATTTTAATTTCCAGAAGGGCTCCTTCAGCAATCACACAGGCAACAGATAGCTTCCACTGGGGCACAGAACACAATGTCCCAAATATGGCATGCAGAATGCCTTGAGCTAAAGACATTGGCCAGCCTCAGAAGCATATTCTCTCTGACCTCCTGCCTTCTTGTCTCCCACTTTTCATATTCCTCCAAATGGAGTCATAGAAACCAGAATTCCCCTTCCCCAGGACGGTCATAGAAATTAGAATCCCTGTCCCCAAAAGCAAACCATAAAACCTAGAAAGGTCCTTTGACCCTTCTCCCTAAAAGTCCCTCATTCCATAGGAGTCCTGCCCCATACTTGGTGGGAGAATGCCATGCGGAGAGGGCAAGAAGAATCTGAACAACAGGCTTTGCTGGGTGTCCCCCTCAGTCTGTCACTATTAGATCACTCCCTTTTTGCCACATTTCTACATGACTGTCCAGTCTTCATCAAACTAAGCATAAAAACAAATAGTTTTCCCTGTGTCTTTGGGGCTTCATTCTGAAGGCTCCTGCATCATGTAAAACTTTGGTTAAATAAATGTGTTGTGCTAACCTGTCTTTTGCTACAGGAGTGTCAGTTGTGACCCCTACGATGGGGAGGAAAGGGATCACACCTTTTCTGCCCCTGCACTTCCTATCTAGCTACTTTATTCATCTGGGCTCTTAAAAACATCAGCTGCAATTACAGATTCTAGGAAAACCTTAAGAAAAGACGGCCTTTTAAAAAGTATATTTCATCAAATGGGTGCTTCCTATATTTTCTTGGCCCCTGTTTAATCTTTTACAGTTAACTGATATGACAAGATAATGATACAAATTTAAATGATTTCTGTTTTTCCTCGTTCCTTGCTTTCCTAGGAACATTTTATTTTTCTGTAGTTTGTGAATAAAAGCCTAGAAGTTTGAGAACCTTGGAAGGCAGCCAAGAAATGTCACCCTCTGAAAAACAAAAATCACCAGAATAAAAAGGATGACATTAACCGATTTTTGAGGAAATAACACATTGAATTGATGATTGGTATGTGGGAGGGAGTTTAGACCAGAGAAATAGTTTCAAAGTGAGTTGTTGATAGAAATCTAGAAAGAAAGAATTCCATGGTCACATAATCTCTGCAAACGCTGGGTTAAATGTGGAAACATGTTTCTTTCTTTTTTTTTTTTTTTTTGAGACCAAGTCTCACTGTGTTGCTTGGACTAGAGTGCCGTGGCGTCAGCCTGGCTCACAGCAACCTCAAACTCCTGGGCTGAAGCGATCCTTCTGCCTCAGCCTCCCAAGTAGCTGGGACTACAGGCATGCACCACCATGCCCGGCTAATTTTTTCTATATATATTTAGTTGGCCAATTAATTTCTTTCTATTATTAGTAGAGATGGGGTCTCGCTCTCGCTCAGGCTGGCCTCGAACTCCTGACCTTGAGCAATTCACCCGCCTCGGCCTCCCAGAGTGCTAGGATTACAGGCGTGAGCCAACGCGCCCGGCTGTTTCTATTTTTTGACTATTATAAACAATGATGCTATGAATGTGAATATACATGTTTTTGTGTGGACATGTTTTCAATTTTCTTGGGTATATCCTTAGGAGTAGAATTGTTGATCATGTGGTAACTCTATTTTTAACTATCTAATGCACTGTCAGACTATTTTCCAAAGTGGTTGCACCATATTACATTCCCACCAGCAGTGCTGAAGGTTCTGATTTCTCCACATCATTGCTAACACTTATTAACATTTTTTTGACTATAGCCAACCTAGTAAGTGTAAAGTGTATGTCACTGTAGTTTTGATTTGCAGTTCTTTAATGAATTATGACATTGAACATATTTTTATGTGCTTCTTGGCCATTTGTATATTTTCTTTAAAGAATTCAAATCTGTGGTAGGATGAATGATACCCCTCTCTCCTCCTGACCCTGGAAGAAGTCCATGTCCTAATCCTGGAACCTATGAATATATTACCTTATATAACAAAAGAAACTTTTCAGATGTAATTAATAATAATTTAAAGGTCTTGAGATGGGGTGACTATCCTGGATTACTTAGGTGGGTCCAACGTAATCACAGGACTACTTTTAAGAAAGAAACAGCATAGTTATAGTCAGAGAAGAGATATGATGATGTAAGTAAAGGTTGGACTGATGGTCTTTGAGGAGGGAGGAAGGGATTATAAGCCAAGGAATGTAGGTGGCCTTCAGAAGCTGGGAAAAGGCAAAGAAACAAATTCTCCTGCAGAGCCTCTGGAGCTGCCCTGTCAACATCTTGAGGTTTTCTCATTGAGTTTGATTTTGGACGTCTGACCTCCAGAACTATAAGATAATAAATTTGCATTATTTTAAGTCAATAAGTTTGTGGTAATTTTTTTACAGAAGCAATAGGAAACTAACACAAAATCCTTTGACCATTTAAAAATTCAGGTTATTTGTCTATTTATTGTTGAGTTATAGGAAGTTTTTTCTTATACATTCTATATACAATTCATTTATCAAATATGTTATTTGTGAGAATTTTCTCCCATTTTTGTGGGTTGTCTTTTAACTTTCTTGATGTTGCCCTTAGAAAGCAAAAAATTTTAATTGATGAAGACTAATTTATTTTTTCTCTTTGTTATTTGTGCTTTTGCTGTCATATGATGAAAACATTGCCTACTCCAAGATAATAAAGATTTAATCTTATGTTTTCTTCTAAGAGTTTTATAGTTTTAGCTCTTACATTTAGGTTTATGATCTATTTTGAGTTAATTTTTGTATATAATGTGAGTTAGGGGCCTAACTTCATTCTTTTGCATGTGGATATCCAGAAGTCTTAAAACACTTTGTTGTAGATAAATACAAAAACAAAAAACCAACAGGGTATGTTTGCCACAGAGCTATTTCAGTTATCCCATGGGGGGTTTCTCTTACCATATTATATGAAAGTTTACCAAAATAGGAAAAATACTGGAGATGCCATTCCAGCTCAGAAGACTGTTTGTGGGTGGCTTATGTTTTAACAGATGTACATCTGAAATTATTCTTCCTATTTAGAAATTTTCCTGTGTAGTTCTAAATTGTTGGGGACTTATTGCCAATTACCATAGAACCACTTGTTAAGTGATTTTCTTCTTGTCCAAGAAGGTTGTCAGCACAGTTAGAACTGATACTATGGATAGAGGAATTCAAAGGAAAAAGAGCTGTTCCCCCCTCACCCTTTTTCATTTTTCTGGGCAGAGATGGAAGGAAATAATCCATAAGAATGAGCCCACTGAGATCCCAGCCATTTATCTTACTAAGGAGGGTGCTGGTGCCATTTGTACTAGTTACTGAAGTCTCTCTTCTCATGAAAGTCTTCTTATTTAGAGCAACAGCTTGTGTCGTGCTTTGGTGCAAAACAATAACAAAAGAAAAGTTTATTGGCTTTGAAGGCACTAAAAGTCTCTGCCATGGAATGAAACATTTAGTGTGATCTTAGTCATTTGGTACAATAGTCAGTTGGGTAACAGTGGAAATCGACAGGTTGGATGTAGTGACTCATGAAGTTTTCATTTTCAGTCACCCAAACTCACAAAAGTTCCATATGGAGAGATACTCTTAAGAATTAAGCAATCTCTTATGCTATTTCACTTACTGGAAATCTTTTATTTCCTTAAATGATCTGAAAGTGGGCCTTGGAAGTAAGTTCCAGACTATGATGCTTAGAAGTTGCTCTCTTTCTTCTGCTTGGTGCTTTTCATTTGCACAGAAAAAAATTTAAGTTTAGGTTTATATTTTTCATTTCCAAGTTATATAATTCCTTTATCTCCTGGTGGCTACCAACCCTTTATTTTTTATCCCTTTCCTTCCTTTTCTCTATGTCCTGTTCCTCTCATCCCCCTCTCTGTTTTTCCTCATGTTCTTATTTTAAAATCACTAGTGAGTTAATGGTTATACATTAATGAAAAATTAAAGAATGAATTGCCAAAGGACAGTCAAAAGGGCAATGTTGTGGTTTATACACAAGGACTACATCCTTGAAACATTGGTCCTTGACCTCCCAACTTGTCAGTATAGTCAAACTTCAGTGTAATTAATACTATTATTGTTTAAAATAAACATGTACCCTATCTTGGCTTTTATAAGGACAAAGCCAACCTTACTTGTAAACAGACACAAAAGTAATAAACCAAGCAATGAATGTAAAGAAAAGAAAACTTTTTTAAAAAAAATCCTGTCTAGGAGTAGAAATGATTGTGCTGAGGGCTAGGAGATTAAATTGTGTCACTTGTCAGGAAACTGGCAAGCAGCCATCTTTTCTGCCTGCTTCTACATGCTGCTTTTGTGCTGTGGATGGGTTTAATAAATGCACTGTTGTGTAAAATGTCATTGCTGCATCGCCAAGTGGAGGCTGTCATGTGACAGCTATTCCCTGGGATGACACATCAATATTGGTCCTTGGCAATCCAGGGACTTCAAGCTACGCAGAGGGTATTTTTATGATTCAGATACAAGAACAGAAATAAAAATCATTCTTCAAGTCATAGAAATATATCTGTTTTGCTCTGAAAGAAAACATACTGTTCTTTCTAAAATGTTTTTATTTTTAAAGATAGCTAATGTTATCAAATTTTAATGACTATTCAAGAAGACAAAAACAAATGACTAGTAATATTTTCTAAAATTCCATTTTACTGTTGTTAATCAAATAAACGCAAAGTAAAACAAGGAAATATATCACTGTTTGCCTTGGAATAAAGCCCATAATTATGTATGTACAATGACATACAATACTGATAACATATTGTAAAATAGGTCCTCTCCAACATTGTTGGTGGAAGTAAAATTTGGTAAATATTTCTGAAAAGAAATTTGGTAATATGTATCAAAATGTTTAAAATAGTCATACTATTTTGTTCAGAAATTCTACTTCTAGAAATATACCCTAAGGAAATAACAAGAAATAGTATAAATAATGTTTTCCAAAAGGCTGCCATGTTATTTAAAATGCTGAAAACTGAAAATAAATTTCTAACAATGTGAATGGTTAAATACGATACTTCAGAGTAATTTAAATATTTATAAAAGATACAGGGAAAGATCTATGAAATAAGGTTACATGATGTTAAACAAATACAAAATATTATATAGAGCATGCTCCAAAACTAAGTTTTTATAAATAGCAAAAAAACCCACAAAAAACGAAAAAAACCCAGAAAGACGTGTACAAAAACTGTTAATTGTAATTGGCTCTATGTAGCATAAAAATGAATGTGTCATGTTTTGTTCAGTTTTCATGTACTGTTCTGTATTTTATACACATTACACTAAGCACAGATATCATACCCATAAACACACATACTCAAAAAGTTACATTTAAAAAGAGGTTCCACGGAAAAAGAATCACTGTCCAGAGAAATTCATCTAAACCATCATGTGCTCTTTCCTTGCTTTGACTCTTGACTTAGCCCTCATCTGACATTTTCCCCATAGCTGCTGGCTGTCCATCACACCGGCTCGCACTTACATCTCCAGCCATTAGATGTAACGACAGATCTCAGTCTCCGTCTCTGCTGTCCCTCCTCCTGGGGGAGTAAATTCTTTCCTATTTCTGGCCTTGGTCCATCTTGTTTCTGATTGTGCTTTTGACCTCTTGCCTTCGGACGTGTGAAGGGCTTGAGCCCAGGCCTGAGACCTAATCAGTATTTCTGAATTTGGGGTAGAATAGTGCTGGCAGATATCTGCAACAGGAAAGCCACTCTGCAGCCCAGTCATAAGGGAATTTTAGGATCCAGAATTCATATGTCTACATTAGTTTTTTATAGTTGAATGACAATTTACCACAAATTAAGTAGTATAAAACAACATATACTTATTATCTCAGAGTTTCAGAGGGTCAGGAGTTCTGGCATGACTTACAGAAGTCCTCTATCCTGGGTTTCATAAGGCTGCACGCATCAAGGTGTCAGCTCGACTGCATTCTTTTGGGAGCTTGGGGTCCTCTTAGAAGCTTATGTGGCTATCAGCAGAATTCAATTCCTTGTGGTTGTATAATTGACATTTTCTATGTTATTAGCTGTGGGCTGGGGAATGCTCTTAGTACCTACAGCCTGCCGTTACGTTGTTGCCACATGGATCCTCCATAGGTCCTCTAACAACATGGAAGTTTGCTTCAACCAAGCTGGCAAGAGAATCTCTCTGTTTTTAAAGAACTCATTGTTTAGGTCAATCTGACTCAGGATTAATCTCCCTTCTGATTAACTCAAAGTTAACTGATTAGGGATCTTAAGTACATCTGTGAAGTCTCTTTTGCCATATAAAGTAGCATAATCACAGAAGTGATATCTCATCATATTCACAGGTCTTGTCCACATTCAAGGGAAAGGGATTTTACAAGGATATGGGTTACTGGGATTCATCTTACAGTTCTTCCTGCCATGGCATCCATTCCTGGCTGTCACAGACATGTGGCTCAGGTTTGGCATTCTGCTAAATAGCTGGCTCTGTATATAACTGAGTTGTGTTGAGGGCCTTGCCTTTTACACAGCTCCTTCACACCCACTATTTCAGGTAATCTTACCATAGCTTCTTGAGATATACACACCTATCGCCAATGTCCCGATGAGGAAACTAAAGAAAAGAGAGCTTAAAAAAAGGCCCAAAGTCATATGGCTAGAAAGGAGTATATACTTGAAACCCAGCTCTTCTGACTCCAAATATTATGTCCTTTCATCTGCATCTCTTTTCTGGGGCCACCACTGAAACTAGAGCTATATTTGAAGTCTGATCTACTTAGGGATAAAGTCCCTTCTCACTATATCTGTGTCTTAAGCCTACACTCTCATTTTATATTGGCTATGAGTTAGCACACACAGGAAGGTTTTTTATAATGATCCCAGGATTCCTAGAATGATGTATATATTATTGATCTATTGCTGCCTAGAAAATTACCATAAACTTAGTAGCGTAAAACAATACCCATTTATTAGCTCACTGAGGGTCAGAAGTCCAGCACAGTGTGGCTGGAATCTCCACTCAGTTTTTTACAAGGCTGAAATCAAGGTGTCAGCTGAGCTGCATTCTCAACTGGAGGCTCGGGGCTCAGGGTCTTCCAAGCTATGTGGCTGTGGCAGGATTCAGTTTCTTGAGGCTGTGAGACTGAGGTCCCTGCTTCCTTGTTAGCTGTCAGCTGGGGGCCTCTTTCTGCTCCTAGAGGCCACTCTCATTCTTTCTCATATGGCCTCCTCCGTTTTCAAACTAGTAACAATGTGTTGAGTACATTACACATCTCAAATCTCTTTGACTTCTGCCACCCACCAGAGAAAGCTCTCTCCTTTTAAGAGCTCGTGTGATTAGACTAGGCTTACCTGTATATTCTCCCTATCTTTTTTTTTTTTTTTTTTTTTTGAGACACAGTCTTACTCTGCTGCCCAGGCTAGAATGCTGTGGTGTCAGCTGTATATTCTCCCTATCTTTTTTTTTTTTTTTTTTTTGAGACACAGTCTTACTCTGCTGCCCAGGCTAGAATGCTGTGGCGTCAGCCTAGCTCACAGCAACCTCCAATTCCTGGGCTCAGGCAATCCCCCTGCCTCAGCCTCCCGAGTAGCTGGGACTACAAGCGTGTGCCACCATGCCTGGCTTATTTTTTCTATATATTTTTAGTTGTCCAATTAATTTCTTTATATTTTTAGTAGATACAGGGTCTCGCTCTTGCTCAGGCTGGTTTCGAACTCCTGACCTTGAGCAATTCGCCCGCCTCGGCCTCTCAGAGTGCTAGGATTACAAGCGTGAGCCACCGCGCCCGGCCTTCTATCTTAAGATCAACTATGCCATGTAATATAATCACACAGTGATATCTCATCATAGTCACAAGTTCTATGGATTAGGCTGTGGAATCTTGAAGAGTAGCATTTTTTTAATTTCCTTTTTTCTTCTTTTTGTAAATTGAGGTAAAATATACATAAATAATTTACTATCTTTTAAAGTGTACAGTTCAGTGGAAATAAGTACATTTATGTTCTCTTTCCCTTCATCTCCCACCTCCCGCTTCCCATTCCCAGCCTCTGGTAACCACCAATCTTCTCCCTATCTTCATGAGATTCACTGTTTTTTTCAAGCTCCAAAACATAATTGAGAACATGCAACATTTGTCTTTCTGTGTTTGGCTTATTTCCCTTCATATAATGGCCTCCAGTTACATTCTTATTGTTGCAAATGACAGGATTTCATTCTTTTTTATGCCACATTTTCCTTATCTATTCATCCACTGATGGGCACTTATGGTTGATTCCATATTTGGGCTAATATGAATAGTGCTGCAATAAACATGGAAGTGCAAACATCTCCTTGATATATTGGTTTCCTTTCTTTTGGAGATATGCCCAAGTAGTAGAATTGCTGGATCATATGGTAGGTCTATTTTTAGTTTTTTGAGAAACCTCCATAGTATTCTCAATAGTGGCTGCACCAATTTACATTCCCACCAACAGTGTACAGGGGTTCCCCCTTTCTCTGCATCTTCACCAGCATTTGTTATTGCCTGTCTTTTGAATAAAAGACACTTTTATTGGGGTGAATATCTCATTGTAGTTTTGACTTGCATTTCTCTGATGACGAATAATGTTGATCATTTTTCCACATACCTATTGGCCGTTTGTATGTCATCTTTAGAGAAATATTTGTTCAAATGTTTTGCCCATTTTTAATCAGATTATTTGTTTTTTTGCTATTGAGTTGTTTAAGCTCCTTATATATTATGATTATTAATCCCATTTCAGATGGATAGTTTGCAAATATTTTATTTTATTCTATGGGTTGTTTCTTCACTTTGTTAATTGTTTCCTTGGCTCTGCTAAAGCTTTTTAGTTTGATGTAGTCCAAATTGTCTATTTTTGCCTGGCTGCCTGTGCTTTTGAGGTCTTATATAAAAAAATCTTTGCCCAAATTAATGTCCTGGAGCACTTCCCCAATGTTTTCTGCTAGTAGTTTTATAGTTTTATGTCTTAGATTTGAGTCTCTAATCCTTTTGGATTTGATTTTTATATATGGTGAAGAGACAGGGGTCTAGTTTTATTCTTATGCATATAGCTATCCATTTTTTCTCAGCACTATTTATTGAAAAGCTATTCTTTGTCCCATTATATGTTCTTGTCAAAGATGAGTTGGTTGTAAATATGTGGATTTATAAATTGGTTCTCTGTTCAGTTCCATTGGTCTATGTGTCTGGTTTTATCACATTGTTTTGGTTACTATAGCTTTGCAGTAAATTTTGAAATCAGGTAATATGACTCATCCAGCTGTGTTCTTTCCACCAGGATTGCTTTGGCTATTTGGGCTCTTTGTGATTCATATAAATTTTATGATTTTTTTTATTTCTGTGAAGGATGTCATTGATATTTTGACATGGATTATGTGGATAATTACTTTGGGTAGTATTTTCAATTCTTTGATTAGATTAATTACTAGTCATTTTATATTTTTTGTAGCTATTGTAAATGGGATTGCTTTCTTAATTTCTTTTTCAGATTGCTCATTTTTGGTGTATATAAATGATACTGATTTTTGTGTATTGATTTTGTATCCTGCAACTTTATGGAGTGGCATTTTCAGAATGCTGCTTATCACAGGGTGTCTTTTAAGTATAGCTTAGAACACAAATATGTGGACATTGGAGCCAGGGTGCTTACATTCAAATCCTGGCTCCAATATTTACTAATATTACTAATATTTACAAATGTGAGTAAGTTTACTTAACCTCTCAGTTCTTCAATTTTCTTATCTGAAAAATGGAGTAATAAACATGCGGTTTTTATTGAGTCATTTAAAGCTTTATATGAGTTAATGTGCCAGAAAAGAACCTGGTACATTGTAAGTAGTATATTGGTCTTTATTATTATTATTAATCTCATTGTTATAATCTACCAATTTAGAGTTCAGATTACTCTTCTCATTGCAGCATATCCTAGGAGACTTTTCTGAGCCTCAGCTTCTCTATACATTTTAGTATTATTTAACCATCAAAAATATAATGTATATATTAGACTGTTGGGGCTACTATATAACAAAATATCATAAACTGAGTGACTTAAAAACAATAGAAATTTCTTATGATTCTGGAGGCTGGGAAGTCTACAATCAAGGCACTGGCAGATTTGATGTCTGGTAAGAGCCCTCTCCTTGGTTCTTAGATAGTGCCTTCTAGCTGTGTCCTAATAAGATAGAAGGGGTGAGGTAGCTTTTATAAGGGAACTGATAAAAGCCAGGGGCTTTTTTGTAAGGGTACTCATGAGCACTCCACCTTAGTGACCTAATCACCTCACAAAGGTTCCACCTCCTAATACCACTGCACTGGTAATTAAGTTTCAACATACTTATCTGGGGAGGACACAAACATTTAGATCATAGCAATTTATAATGCAAAGGATACATTTGAAAAAGTTTAAGAGTTTCTAACTCACAGGAAACATCAAAGGATTTTTTTTACATAAAAGAAAACTATGTTTAGTTCATAGGATTATTTTTCTTAAGTGAGGGAAACAGGTTTATTTGCCTGAATTATAAACTTCAATATAGAAGTATAAAACCTTTTTTAGTACAATACTCATTTTTAAAATGGCCTTTAATTTCACGTTATGACCAGGAGAAAAAAGGATTTGAAAAGATAGGAACGGAAGCTTAGGGAAGGACATAGAGGGTAAAAGGAGACTGAAGGAAAGGTAGCTGGAATGAGAGGAAAGAAAATAGAGAAAAAGAGAAAGAAACAGAAGAAAGAGGAGAAGGACTGCTGAGAGGTAGAGAGGATAGGTAGGGAGAAAGGAGAAAATGTTAGGAAAATTTACTGACCGCCTGGCATAACTAAGAACTTAGTTTATCTCACCTCAGAACCTTTCAGTGAAGTACATATTATTGCCACCATTTTATAGATTAGAAAACAGCAACTAAACGAGTTTAACGTGTCCAAGGTCAGTTATGTTAATAAACAGACATTAGAACCTATGTTTTTCCAGAGCTCATTGTAACATCCTGGCTCCATGTCCCTAAGGACTAACGGTAAGATAAAAAGTACTTCTCACAGCTTGTTGGCACAACCTCAAACAGTGTTCCTGTCATACCGAGAAAAGACTTAGTTGGGCTTAGTTGAGGCTTAGGTGTTACTATCTCTTAATACTACCTTTGAATCTTCATTATTTGGGTCGAGACATTTGGATTCTAGTTAAAGAGGATCTCCAAATGATTTACGTCTCAGGATAAGTCACTCTTCTGGGCCACAGTATCTTGCTCTATAAAATATAGGCCTTGGACTAGATCAACTGTCAAATTCTGAAAATCAATGCTTAATGTCATGCTGCCAGATTTTCAATCAATTGTTATTTTTGAACTCTTAGATGTCCCCAAGCCATTCAAGTTCATGGCAGGAAGCAGTTACGGGAGGAACAATGTCAGTGGTAGTAGTAAGTATTTATCAAAATGAAGTAGAGACCCACAAGCTGTCCTCACATATGTAAAAGGCTATAATGTGGATTGGGGAGTAGGTGCATTTTGCTGCTCTAGTTAGGACCACTGTACAGAATTTTGCACATTGTTCATTGTACAACCTTAGGAGGCAATATTCAAACACATAATCATAGGCCATAGCTCTGGCTCCAGGAAGCCAGAATGAGGACCAATAGTTTGAGGTCATAATAAAGGAAATTGTGGCTCAGTAGAAAAATAACAAACTTTGTTACATTTAGAATTGCCCCTTCACAGTGTGAAAACTAAAGTTTTTAGGGGAGACCCCATGATATAAGAATTTAACCTTTGGATGAGAGTTTAGAGAGTATATAAGTGACATTCGGGACTGGTTTTTAATGTGGTCAAAGAGGGCCGGGTGATCCTGAAGTCATTAAGCCTTAATTTCTTGAGTTCATATTACTATGGCCACAATAATAGTACCCATGGATTTTCTCTGTGTGTGTGTGTGTGTGTCTATTTATACCTCCATATCTATCTTAGCACAATGCTCCACACATAACAAAAGCTTAGTAAGTGCTCGCTCTCATTATGATTATTCTCTTTACAACTACAGAATGAAGCCTGCAGCACAGCAGAACTTCCTGTTACCTCCGCAGGCATGGGACTGCACAGAACAGCAGCACCATCAGGGATGTCATTTTTCATTCTTAACTGCAGGGCAAGCATGTAACATAAAATCTGTTCTATCTTAAGTTTAGGGCCAGACTCTGGTTAAGGGGTAGAGATTCCCCCACTTGCAGGTAAAGACAGTCATTCAAAATTATGATTATGGCCTGCCAATTTCTAAATTATCCCTGAACAAGGCTTTTACTAAACTTTTAAAATGGAGTTTCTTGAGTGTCCAATGTTGGCAAACATAATCCCCACCATGACTCATAGAATTACACAGCATCTATTTCAAACCTTTCACTCTAGCGTGGATATTTCCCCACTCAGAAATTAGTTTAGTTAATTCTGCTTGAAAATTCTATTGTTAAAAACCTTATGATTCCTGTGGGAGTGTCCTTTTTTTATTGATAAGAGTTGTAGATGTACCTGAAAAAAAAATGTGATTCTCTTCTACAAGCTGAAAAGATGCAGCTGTCAAATGTAATCATTGCATCAGGACAACAAACGTGTCTTTGGCTGCTTTATAAGAAAAATAGCAAAGTAGCTTATTTATGCACAATGATAAAACAGATTTAGCAAAAGCCATAAAGTTTACATTTCTGCTACTTAAGTCACATTCCTCAGTGTGGCTCCATACAAGCTGAAGTCATTCTTACCTATAGGACTTCAGTTGTGCTATTTGAAAAGACTCTCTTCTTGTCCAAACTGGAGTCAGGCTTCTCTGGGCCCTGTTTTCCACTAGACCTCAGCCTTGGGCCCTTTCCTTAGCCCACTTAGTCCACTTTTAGCAAGAATCCTGCTGAACTAGTTTACCAAAATTCCCTCAAAATTTCCCATCCACTGATATATAGCTCCTTGGCTATATATCCCCACTTATCCTTATGGTACTCAGAGTTAAACCCAATCTCTATCCCCTTCTGCAAAACCCCCATTGTAGTAATCCCTCTTGAATAAACTCTTTCTTATAGTCTTTAAAAAGTATCATGAATATTTTTTCTTTAACTCTCTATCCTCCCTCTCACATTAATTTTCCCATCTTCCTCTTCTCCATTTATTTATACAAAAATACATTCATTCAGAAAGAATTTATTGAGTCACTTATACATATATAACTGCTTGGCCTGACAGGGTTACAACCTAATAGGGGTGCTAACATGACATTAGGCCACGTTATTCTCCCCAAGAAAATCTCTATTTTTTTCCAACTCATAATTTCTTTTAGTTAGTGTTTTGATTTCATAACATTCTATGTTATTTACTAATTGCCCTATGTGGGTGTCTCTTCTTTTCCAAAATTATCTTGAGTTCTTTAAAGAGTGATCTGGCTCAAGCAGCTACCACTCCATCACTGAGCAGTATCTGGCTCCACTCCACCCACTTAAACTCACCACGTGTTCTTCATCCAAGTCAAGCTGGTTTCTCTCTTTTCTCTGGGACAACTTGCTCTTTCTTTGTGTTCCCAATCACATTCATAGGGTTAGTGAAATCTTAATTATCCTTTAAGTTCCAGACTGAAATCTTTCTGTGGAATGATTTTTCAGACTTTCTCTCTAAGCTCTAGAGAAAATCTTATAAATGATTGCTGAATCCATGAATACATACAGTGTCTATAACATTGTGTTATTGCTATTGCTGCTTATAATGCATTGTTTCTATACATTATATTATCTTCTCATTAGTTCATTTGACTCTTTCCAACTAGATTGAAGCTGCCATGTGAACATAAGATGTATTACACCCCCTTCTCACAGTGCCTGGCCCAGTGTTGAATGTAGTATCCATCAATGAACAGAAATCAAACACTAGTTCAAATTCAATAAGTACTAAGAGATCTGCAAAGTCATTATAGAAAGCTGGCTCTAATGACCTTCTCTTTCAAGTACAGAACTTTTATAGAATTATTATTCTCTGAAGGTACAAATGTGTCTCATTAATGCAGCAGAGTTACTTTCAAAATAATTCCAACATTTCAGATCTTTACCTGAGTCTGCCATCCTCTGCTGCAGCACCTCCTGGTATAATCTTCGTAATAAATATGCCAGGATCATCTCCAATGTGGGGATTATCTGTCCCTCCAGCAATACTGAATCCCAGGCCAGAATTCCCCTGTAGAAACAGCAAGCAGATATTAAATGATGTGGCTGCCACCTAAAACCTAGTTCTTTTTGCACTCTGCATTATCGTGTTACTACTCAAATGGAAATCAGGTGACAACAGTCTAGTATTCAAAGCCATAAAGTGCACAGTCAGCAGACAAAGGAAGGACAGGAAAAACATTTAAGTTTGTCCCTGCGCTGCAAGAATTCAAGAGGCATTACATTTTTGATTTTAACAAATGATTCCCTTATGGAATCAATTTATTATTAAAATGATCATTATAAAGTAGGAGATAAAAGCTTACAAATTGTGTAATATGAAAAAATGCAAAAAGTCATTACAGTATCACTTGTAAAAATTATATATTCATATGAAAAAGAATAGAAAAACAAGTTACATGAAAATATTTGATTTGATAGAATAGAAAATTGGGTGTTTTCATTTTGTTATTTCTGGTCTCATTCTAATATCACTTCTCCATCAAATAAATGTGTTGCTTTGTAACAGGGAATTCTGACTTTAGAAGGCATAAAACATGTGAGATACTTTTTAACAATAAACAGGCTTTAATTTGCAGTAGCAATAGAAAAGGCATGCAATACTGCTGCCACACATAAATTTGAGTAGTTTATGTTCTAATAAAGCTTTCACACTTACTCCTATAGATTATAATAAGTGACATCTAATATATACATATATCCTTCTAATATGTAAGGCATAATTCAAAGGGTCCCCAAATCCACAAACCCTCTTACTTAACATATTTCTTATTTATATATTCTCTTTTAATCCCCATCTCCATGGCTACATTATATTTCCATAGTTGTATTCTAACTTTTTTATTCACATTATAGTTTAAGCCCTTTCTGTATAGCTAGAAAGCCTTTATAATGATCCATCTTAAACAGCTAAATAATGTTTCATCAAGGTCATATACCATCACTTATTTAACCAGTCCCCTGTCACTGGATATTTAATTTATCCATATGTTATTACAACAAATATAGCTTTCTAAATTTATGATCACTTGATTAAGTTCCACTCCTGGGTAAAAAGAGATGAGGACCAAGAATTTAGTAGTTAATCCCGAGAAATTAATTAGGACACTCAATTAATCAGAAAAGTTCAATGTCAAGATAAGATCAGCTATAACTTGATAGTTACACCGATCCAAATGTCAAGGTAAGACTTAGCAATTTTTATTGACTGAATTAATAAAACTGAATTATAGAGGGTTGTTTTCACAATTGTACATTTAAGTTGAAAGGTTGAAATAAATAATTTAGTCATGGCAACTAAAATACCATGTCTTTATACTTCTGACATCATCTCTAATTCTGCTTACTCTTTGAAAAACTCCAATGTTCACTGAACAGAGATATTAATTATTAGCTGTCATGTAATCATGAATTTATTTAATATTTGTTAAACACCAGCTCTGTGCCTGATACTAGACTAAGCTCTGGAGCTACAGCTGTACATATGTCAATCTATGAGGCATATGAAGGAGAAGTGCAAAGTGTAGGAGTGGCTAAGAGGAAAACCAAACTTACTGAGTGGCATAGTAACCTAGAAGGAAGAACTCATGTAAAATCCCTGAAGCAAGGAAGGGTATGCCTGAAATGGACAATAAGTTTGGAACAAAGAAAAAAAGAAAGAGAATTAGATGGGATGAGTCTTAATCATGAGGTTCATGAGAACAGAATATATGGGAATCCATTTTGGGTTTTAAGTATCTATTGCCACCAAATGACTGTATCAGTGTTGGTTGAGTATGTCACATTTGACTGACTCTAAACTAAGGCTACAGAGATTAAGACCAGATGATTTCTGCCTTCATGGATATTCAAGCCATAGCAGAAAAAGCAGTGATAGTCTGACATCTGGTGATCAGTATATTTCTTGTACTGTATAACGTTAATTACATTAGCAAGTATGTAACCATGAAGACCGCATTAAAGTGACTTATGAGGCAGTCCCCTGAGATCCAAAGGTTTTGAAAGGAAAGGATGGTAAGATGAATATATTCAATGTAATTTGAGTAAAGCTCCAGGAATATCAACTGGAGTATATTGGTTTTACTGGAGTTGGCATATCAGGGACAATAATTTTTTGATTAATGGGGGTAGGGAAGGAAGCAAGCAGAGATTAGGAGATACTCAAATGCTTTCTCCTAAAAATGTCAATATGTTTGGAGAGGGTACACAAAACTTTGTCATTTGAGAAAGATATTTATGATCTAGTTTTTAACTTTGTCTACTTTAGTTTTAGCTTCACACTTTAGCCCCAAGCAACACTGGACTCAACTGCTGGCTCTTTCTTGAACAAACCATGCTGTAATTCATCTCTTGGCCTTCACTTATACTGTTTTCTGTACCAGAAACTTCCCATTTCCCCCTTGCCTAGCCTAATTCTTCCCATTTTCTAAGATACGGCTCAGACGGCATCTGCTCCAGATAATGTTAAGTGATCACCTAACTCCTCTTTGAATAGGTCACTCTTCTGTGTTTTTGTAGATTTATGCTTACTTATGTCATATACTGTGTTATTTTGTAGTTCTCTATGTCTTTTTTTTGACAAATTTATTGAAGTATAATTTATACTGCATGCCACTACTCCATTTTAAGTGAACAATGAAATGATTTTTAGTAAATTTACCAAGTTGTACAGCTATTCACATAAATCAGTTTTAGAAGATTTCCTTCCCCCCATTAAGTCCCCTAATTCCCATCCTCAACTACATTTCAAGCATCCCCCTCCCCATCACAATGCTCTCCATATCCCTCAACTATGGGTCTACCTGCCAACCCCCGAATCCCTGGTAGACACCACCACCATTTAAGCACCGTAGTGCTAATCAATCAGTATCAATTTGATGACAAATACATGTGGAGCCCATTCTTCTGGTCTTGTGTCACCTCACTTTGAATAATGGGCTCAAGCTCAATCCAGGATAATATAAGCAGTGCTAGCTCACTGTCTCTCTATTTCTGAGTCTATCTTCCCTTCAAAGCTAGCTTATAGAAGCCAGGGACTGTGTAGTATCTATCTCTGTTTCGTTGGTGCCTTGTCTGGCACATAGT
>CAUYRT010023681.1:0-15553 GCA_963574885.1 Lepilemur ruficaudatus
TCTTTTTGCTCAGCACAGTTAAGAAACAAGAAGTTCCACATAACTGAATTTTCTGGGTAACTTGAAACTTACTACTTTAATAATTGAATGAGAGACAGACAGAAAGACAGAGGTATAGAGATATTCCTAAATATATTACATAGGCCCCATTTTTTTTTTTTAAGTAGAGGCTGGGTTGTAATATAATGTTGTAAGTTCTTTAGTTAACTTGATATTATCTATTTGGGAACCTCTTCAGTAGTTCCAAGGAAGGATGATATAAATCTAAACCCTGGTAGCAGGGGCTATAGAGAAAAAGGGACAGATTTGAGATATATTTTGGAGGTAGGATTGACAGAATGTAATGCCTGATCGAATGTGGCATTTAGGCTGAGGGTGAATGCAAGTGTGACTCCCAACTTCTGGCACAAGTAACCGGAAAGATAGTGATATGATGCCCGGTGATGTTGCATGCAAAAGGAGGAACAGGTTATAAAGGAAAATAACAAGCATTCAATAAGATCAATAATTTAGAACTTAATAGAACTCAGAAGTAAATGAAAAAGATCCCCAAGCAAGAAAAATAACATCCACAAAACTCAGACCTGAGCTACACGCTGACTTTGGCTAGGCCCTCATTCAGGGTATATTGATTTTGGAGTGGCCTTCGAATGTAAGGTGTGAGATTATTTGGTTGCATGGTTTTAGCAGGTTGGAAACAGTTCATGAGTCAGGAGAGGGCTGCCTGAATCAGACACACTCATAGCAAAAGCAGTGGCTTAGAGCCTGAGTAGAAAACTGTCATGATACAACATGAAGCAATGGGTGACGCTCATCCTAAAATCCCCTATGTAGGGTGAGGATTAAGTGAGCTATTATCCATAAGGCTCATGGCTCACCACTGTTTTAATACTCAAACTCTGTAGTTAATATGACTATCAGCATTTTATAGATGAGCCAATGATACTTGGAGAATTCATGCCACTTACCTAAAATCACACACAGAAAGTGGCTAATTGCTATTTTGATCCATATATACCTAACTTGAAAGGCTAGCTCTCTTTTTCTCTAAGCTCTACACTGAGGCCAATGACTTGAACGTAAGGATAATATAGCTACCATCTCTGCTGAAAACAAAAATTCTTTTGAACACGAGCTGTATGTTTAAAATACTTGGCATGATGAAGTAGTGAGCTCCCTGTTCCTTGAATTTTTCAAAGACAAATAACTACACCTGCTCATTACATTTTTAAGTGGGATTCCTGTATTGGAAGGGAAGACAAGATAACTAAATTTCTTTCAATGGCAACATCCTATGAGTTTAGAACCCACGTTTAAATGAAATCGTGGAAGGAAAAGTGCTCCAGATATTGTAAAGTGATGTTCAAATGTCAGCATTTTTATTATTCATGCCAACATAAATAATATTTATATTGACAGACTTATATTGACAGACCTCATTCTACAATAAGTGAATAACCCACTCCTTAAGAATTATAACTGGATAAACTTGCACTGTCCTGCTACTCTCATATGCTTCATCCTTTCTCTTTGATTCTACCTATGTAGAAATGCATATCACTGGAGTAATTTGTTTGGATGACTTAAATTAGGCATTTTCTCCAGAAGGCCATTATTGAAATGAGCACACATGTCAGGGATGAGGGTTGTAGAGCTCAAAGGGCTTTCCTTGCTCCTTTGAATGATCATATTCACTTTGATGGAACTGTTTAACAGACTAGCTAGTGGTCTAGACACAAAGACAAATCATCTTTGATTGGGAGTGACAGGAAAATGTAGCAGGAAGACTTTTTCATTATTAATTTATATTTTCTCTTTGTCTTTCCCATGTCCTTTGCCCCATTCGAGTAGGCAACAGGCTCAACCAAAGAAAGGTTTGTGATTAAGACTTCCTGCCTTATTACAGTCAAAAGTCTAAACTCGTTGAGAATGGTAGTGTTTGAAGTAAGAGGGATACCTAAGAACTAAAAGAGATTTCCCTGGCTAGGTGAAAGTTGGTAGGAAAAAAATTAAGTTGCATGGTTCTGCATGCTAAGGATACCTGCTTCCTTATAACACCTGACGATGGGGCAAAAATTCAGTATATGACCACCTAGTGTCCTAGTAAGGCTACATGCAAAGGCCCAAAGCTCACCATCTTACCAAAGATTCCTTAAGTAGGCTGAGACCAAGCACTTCTCGGCAGAACCAGTGCATTGGAACTTTGTAACGATTCCAGGACAGTGCCACAGCCTCGGGGAAGCGGTGAAGAGAAGCGCCAAGAATATGTAGTTCAATTTTCCATAGGCCAAAAAGGTAGTTGGTCTAAAATCAAAAGAAATGAAAAAAAGGGTGGTTCCTCTGAACAAGAACAGAGATGGAGATGGAGACCTACATTCATTCCAGAATCTAAAGCCCTAAGGGACAGGCAGAGAAACTGTACGGAGAGCCAAAGTGGAAAAGCCATCTCTGGTAAAGAAATCCCAAGGAAAGGACTTCCTGAAAGGATATGAGACCATGAAGGACAAGCCTTACATAACAAACAATCCTGGGTTCAAAAGAGACCTGAGCACTGCTATAAAGCGGTGCTACCCCCTCTGCCACCCCCCAGAGATACTATACCAAATTGCTATATTTCCTGAACAGCAGCCTTACCTATGAAATTCAAATTCGTACATGTTTTCATGGCAAATCCTAGTTTTGCCATCTCCCAAAAGACCAAGCAGAGCCTAATTTAGTGTGACACTTCCATGTCCAAACTACTTTTATTTCTCAGAGTGAGCTGAGTCCAAACATCAAAATGCAATTTCAAATAAGAAAGCCTACATGAAGTTTTTGTTTTCATTTTTGTTTTTTTTCCTAAGCCTTCAAACTTTTGTTAAAAAATGTGTGGTGAAAAATGCCCTTCCTTCTAGGGTTAGAAGAACTTCCCCCATAAAATGAACTCCAGCCATGAACCTCCCCTACGGGCAAATGACATATGAGGTTTTCTCATTGCATCATCTGGAACCTCGCTGCATTTCTTTTCCTCCCCTTGTCCAGATGTGGTGGATTGTCTCTGGAGATGGGTGCCCCAATCGCCCTCCTTCCTGTATATGTAAGGTGGTCCTTCCTGTTAGGAGATGGAGCCTATTTCAATCATTTTGGACTGGCCTCGTAATTAATGGAATGTGCAGATGGAAGGTTGCTCTCTATGGAAGCCAGCCTCCACATTATAAAGAAGCTAAGGCTAGACCATTAAGTGATGAAACACAATGTGTCAAGAAAGAGAGAGAGGGAGGGAAAGGAAAGAGGGAGGAAGATAGAAACAAGACAGAGACCACATGGAGGAGTACTGAGGTGCCAGACAAGAGAATTAATTCCTCTTAGACCTTCCAGCACGATCAAAATCCAGCTGAGTGCAGCCAAGTGAGTAACCCTGGTGACACCATTTGGAGCAGAAGAACCATTCAGCTGATCCTTGTTTGAATTCCCAGCCATGAGAAACAATAAATCATTGTGGCTTAAAGGCAGTGAGTTTAAGGGTTGTTTGTTATGTAGCAATAGATAACTGAAACACAAGTCTAGACCTCACGATGTATTATTTTGACCATTCTTTCATCACAAATTCAACTCCCACGAAAGTTTTCAACTACTACCTATTAAAACATGTTTCTCCTACACAACTGAGTCCTTCTGGAGAAAACCACACAAGTGAAAGTGTATGTTCTCTATCCTCAGCAGAACTTCAATCCCTCTCAATAATTCTTCCTCACAGTGGCCATTACAGATATTTACTATGCATCCCAGCACTCGCACACTTTTTCAAACCTCCTTCAAATATAAAAGGAACTTCACTTTCCATTTCAAATGATAAATAGAATTGCAAATTTTGTCAATCTTACCAATTTTCCTGTTGGAAAAGGAACTTCCTGTATCACTGGGCATATGTCTCTAGAAGCTAGCTATCAGATTGGATAGTATGAGAGAAAAATCTGGGAATGTGTACTCCTCTCTTTGAGATCTGTCTGGAGAGGGTGCACGTTGGCTTCTGTTCAGCTGCTCTTGGCCTTGCATTAAGGGGCCCATACTGTGAGGGGAGGTGTCCAGCCGTCCAGTCTCTATATGTCTGTCTAACTCCAGGCTAGAATATTAGCAAGTCTATCTGCTCATACTTCATAGCTACATTCTTCAGTCATCAGTTATAAAGCTGTCATTTTGCATTTCATCTCTTTGCTTCATTGTGTTATTCTTCTTTTGATTCTGAACCCAGGGAATAAGAATGGAGAAGATGCTTAATGATTTTTTTAAACCTCAATCTTCCCTACATATTTATTTGTGAACGCCACCATCCTCTTCTAAACTACAAAGAACAAATATTTTCCTTCTTGGGGGCTAATGCTTCTACCAGTGATCTGCATCCCAACACTTATCATTCCCTCATTCCCTGTTACATTTATCCTCTCTATTCTATAATTTCAAATTCTTCCTCAATACTGAATCTATCTGCTGAACAAGTCTCTCTTATGTGACAAATAACCTTTCTTTCACCTTATGTTCAATTTCAATCACTGCCCTTATCTACACTTTCTTTCACAGCTGGTTTCTTGAAGACTCATCTGTAACAACAATCTTCTATCCAACCCATTCCTAAGACATCTCAATACACTTTAGCTTGGCTGCTATCTGCACTGCTCCTCTAAAATTTGTCTTAGCAAATTGGGAAAATACTTGTGCTCCCCACTCTTTACCTCCCATGACCACTCAACATTGCTTAATCATGGAGGCCACTCCTTCCTTCCCTGGTTTCCATACCCCACTATCCTTTGAAATCTTTGACCATTTATTCAACATGCTATTCATAGGCAGTATTTTCTCGGTCAGATAATGAAATAGTAACTTTTCCCAAGGCACCAACCTTGGCTCTCTTGTCACTCTCCAGATTCTGGCTGGACCATGAAACCAACAATTATTTGGTTTAACTGTCATTTAACTATCACTGCCTAAATCTCAATCACTGGTCTCCTAAACCTCTGTCTTAAGTTCCACTCACTTAATTTATTTATTTTTAAGTACCTCATAACTTCTCTTGAAAGTTCTCTAATAGCACAGAGTCAACATTTCTTTATAAAGCATTATTTTCTCAAGACTACTTATCTTTGAAGCTTCTGTTTGCATTGAAGGGCACCACAACCCAACTGGTCCCTCAGACTAAAAATGTCAGAATTATCTTAGATGTGTCCCTCTTCCTTGTACTTCACATGTTATCAGGCACTGACTTGTGTGAAGTCTTTCTTTAAGTATTTCTCAGACATGTCCCCTCTCCTCCCTGATTCCACTGCCTTAATTGATGTTTCTACCAGTGTCCCGCACATGGATCTTTAGCCTCTGGAGGCACACGTCTCCCATAACCACCCTAGGCCATCACTGTATTAGGAAATCCAAATCTGATCATTCTTCCTCTGCTTAATGTCCCTCAGTGTATCCCTATTATCTACCAGATATGGCTAATTTCTTCAGATTTGCAAGAAAGATCCATCATCATGCGGCTCCTCTCTCTTGCTCTATCCACATGACTTCACTTCCAACCCTTCTCCTGTAGATTCCCTGTAGCACAGCTAAGCAACTTGCTTGGACTTCGTTGCCCAGTATATACACAGTGGCTCATTCTCTCAAATGTCAGTTCTCTACCAAGAATTCATGTTCTCTTCCTTATGTTCTAGTCTACCTGCCTATTCAACTTCTAATCATGCTTCCAAATTTTATACTTATGTTAGCTTTTCTCTGAATATTCCATCATTTGTCCTTACCCCCTGCTGATAGAGAATGGAACTCTTGATTTAGAGTAACATTCTATTGACCTCCATCATCACACTTATCAGTTGTATTATGTTCTAACTTGCTTTCATTTATTTGACAAATGCATATATTGGATGCCAGCTTTTCTCAGATACTGCTCTAGGCTCACAGAAAAAGCAAAGGCCTAATTCTAATGGACCTTACATTCTAGTAGGAAAGGACAAAAATAAACACAATAAGTAAATTGCACAATATGCTAGAAATAACAGGGTAAAGAAAATCAAGAATTCCAAGGTCAAGGAAAAGAAGAGCAGGTTGATTTCACTTTTAAACAGGGTGGTCAGTGGTCGTTGATAAGGTAATACTTAAACAAAGGCTTGTAGGAGGTGAAGGTCAGTCATTCAGATACTGGGGAGTAAGCTTGTCTTGTCCAGGTCAGAGTAGGAAAAGATGAGCATGGCAACTGAACAGAGGGATGATCATATAGGATGTTGTAGACCTTAGCAAGGGCTTTAGCTTTGATTTTGATAAAATGAGAAGCCAGGGCAGGGTCGTGAGCAGAGGAGGAATGTGGCCCTAGCTGTGTTATAGAAAGATCTCTCTGGTTACAGTACTGAGAAAAGACCACAGGGGTCAGGGTGGGATCAGGAAAACCACTTAGAAAGCCACTAGGACAATCCAGGTAGGAGGAATAAAAGGAAGGATGAAGAAAGAAAAAAGGAAGAGAGAAAGAAAGGAAGCAGAGTAGGGGAGAGGGCATGAAGGAGAATGTAAAACAGGGCATACAGAGGAGACAGGATGGCATGAAAAAGAAATAAAAAAGAACTCCCTGTTCAGAATCTGAACCATTTGCTAACCCATCAATATGTAATTCTATCTGCTTCAAACTCAGCTATGTATTCACTCTTCTTTTTCTGGAGTTAACAGCTACTATCTTGGCTTCCTATTGGTTAGTCTGAGAGTATTTTCTGCTGGCTGAGTTACCCACCTGTAGTCCTGTCTGCTTTTTGAACAACAAAATCAGCCCCTGGGACAAGAGCCTAAAAGAAATTAGGATAAGGCTAATGGAAATCAGGCAACTGGACTAAATATAGTTCTATGTCCTACTTCTCTCTTCAATTTCTCTTTGCCTTGTTTTCCTGTGAATCTGTGTTTTGGGAGAAATTCTATTGCTATTCACTTCAATAAAATGCTTGTGTTCTCTTATCTCAGGAAGATGCTGAGAAATAGAGTGATTCAACAGTGATTTAAGGTGGGAAGGAAGAAGCTGAAAAACAGGGTAGTACAACTTTCATTTGGGAAACCCACAAGTTTTCTGCCTTTAGAAAATTATTTTAATTGAAGCCATCTTTTTAAATTATTGGAAATAACTAGGTTTAAAATTGTATTTTTTACAATATTAATAACAACCATTTTCCACGTACACTTTCTTACAACACAACACCTTGATTTCTAGCTGTGGAAGAGTAAACTCTCCATGTCTCTTTAGGTCTTTGCCTGATTCCCATTCTCTTCCCAGCAAGCACTTCATTATAATGTTGTTTTGCTTAGACAAACTTTGCTAGGATATTTAATAATTGCCCTTCCTGTGTTGGAAGTTGTTATATTGATCACTTTGAAAGGTAATATTTACTTTTTGGTTTGCATCTATTTGTTCAGTGCATTTCTAATGCAGTCACAGCAATTATCAGAGCTAATTCTTGAAAGATGAGCAATCCCAGTCTTCGGCTCCTATCTATAGGTTTTCCTTCACTTTTACAAATAATGATTTATGCAAAGTCACCAAGACAGCTATTGCTTCAATGCTAGGTTTATTATCTCCAAGATGAACAGACAAGTCATTAAGCGCTCAGGGGAGGATTAGTGTAGAGAAAGATCACCACATTGTGATTTTCTGGTTACATGGTTCAATACAATGATGGTTTAAGGAAGTAAAAGCTAGTTTTAGCTCTACAATTATGGAGCTATGTATATCATCAATAGGCTGTTATAAAAGCTGTGACTGATAGGAATTTCCCTACTATAAAAGTTCCTTCCATCACATACCCACTAAGTCAGTCACATAGAAGAACAACTTTTAAAGAATGTGACCAATTCCTCAGCTTTTATTCTGTGATAGATTTGTTATATATGAGCTAAGACTATAAAGTAATAAGATAGATTACTCAAGAGGCTTGTGCAATTAGCCTCATTACTTTAAAGCCACATTTTATGTTTGTGTGTATGTCTTAGTGTACAGATTATGTGTTTGTGGATATGCAATTGTATCCGTTGTCCTGAGGACAGAAGAGAACCTTCTTATCTGTGCTTTTCATGTGTGTGAGAGTTGGTGGGACACATGGGTGGGTGATTATTAAATTAATGAATAAATGAATGAACCAACATGCACATATCTACATCTAACTGCTCCTCTTGACTCTTCCCACTTCTACTTTATTTTAAAGAGTGATGCAAGTGGATTATTCCCTTAACAAAAAGATTTGGAATCCCCTCACTTTCCTGAGAACAAAGCCCTGTCTTATTAATGTGATATTAGGGATCTTCTGTGGTCTGCCCTCAACCTTGCCTTCCAGCAGGGTTTCCTAACTTACTCCTTCACTCACAAGCCCCCTACTTTGGTCAAACTGGCCCACAGGCTCTCCACCAGGCTAGGTGGATTTCCACCTTTCTGTCTTTGCTTACGTTAGAACTCACCCCTCTTCAACTAACTTTTGTCAGCTTTCCTAAAGTTTTAATGGCATGTAATAATAATAATAATGATAATGACAAAGCTAGTAGTAATAGCAGTACTGTACTGACTTTTTACAGTTGGTATAGTTTAGTAAAGAACAAAGATTTGGAGCCAGATGCCTGGGTTTTAACACAGCTCTCACAATTCCAAATTGTGTGAAGGTAAGACAAGTTTTCTAACCTCTCTGCACCTCAGTATCCTCATCTTTCAAATGGGAATAATGATGCACTACCTCATAGAGTTTCTATGAAGAAGAAATCAATTGACACATGTAAGTAGTGCTTAGAACATAGTAAACACTCAATAAAATTAGCTATAGTTTCAGAGCACTTACTATACATTAGGAAGTATACTAAGTGTTTATGTTTTACTTGGTTCTCAACAATGCCTAAGGTAAAACCAATTACTCGCTCCCTGGTTTACTCATGAGAAAACTAAGGCTCAGAGTTATTTGTCTGAGTAAGGCTCAGAGTTAAGTGAGCCTTAACCCTCATTTACATAGCATGAAAGTCATTGGGCTATATTTCAAATCCAGGTAGCCAGAATCCAGAGTCTGTCTCTGTGATCTTACTCCTTCCCAAGGGCCATTAAAAATTCTGCTTATTCGTCGAGCTTTACTTGACCACTATATGCTTTAATGTTCTAGAGCATTTGTGAAGATGCTTGTTTGATAGTAGCATTACTTGAGTGTTTATTAGGTACTCAGCATGTAACAAAACTGCATTAATTATTTTAATTTGATATTTATATCTGATATTTCAAATCTCCTCTCTTATGTTGTTACTAAAATCATTTGAGTGGTATTTTAGGGGCGGGCCTTGATGTCTATATTTCTGTGTATACACAGTGTACAAACACAAAATATTCCTTAAACTTAATAAGTGCTTCTCAGAAGCACTGCCATTGCTTGTTGTGAGTGATCATGGTAATGGCATTGACAATAATAAGTGCACTGTAAGCCTACATAATGATTTGGGGTTGAACATAGATTAGATGAAACAAAGTGATGAATCTCAGGGGTTTCAGAAAAGGATACAATGAAAATCATTTGTTTGTTGGATCTGCCACCAGATTAAGAGCTGGGCTTCTTGGGTTCAGATCCCTGCTTTGTTACAATGCTCGGGCTTGGTGATGGTGCGGGTGGGGGAGTTAGTCGCTGCTATATTCTCATTTTAATTATCTGTAAAAGTGTGTCAGCAATATTGGGCTGGCTTGCCTCACAGAGGTGTTAAGGTCCAAATAAGATAATGCATGTGAAGGAGTTCCCCAAATGTACATAATAACCCCCCACCATCTATGAGGGTTATATCTCAAGTGGAAGCTTCTTAATCCCAAATTGTGAACACCACTGTAGCATATATTTTCTTCATAAAATGCATTCAATTACAACTATAAATTTTGAGTTGCTTCTTTAAAACCTTAATTAAAATTACTGGGCATGCAACAATAAAAGGAAAACTACAAAGCTGCCTTGAGCTGTGATTAATGGCTGGTCCATCAGGCTCGCTCGCATACGAATCCTCACCACCTAAAGTGTGCTTTGAGGACCAACATCACCAGCACCCCCAGAGAAAATACGCAACCTCAGGCCCCTCCCTATTTGTCGGAATGTGGATTTTAGTAAGGTCCTTCAGTGATGTGGGTGCACGGGAAATGTGAAGCACAGCCGTAAATGCTTCAATTACCCCACACATTTGCCTCCAGTGACAACTGACTTGAATTCACACCTGAAAAAAGTGAGCTATTATTACATGTCAGGGGTGTCCAAGATCTCACCCCAAATGTCCAAACCTCAAATCTTAAGTCCCAGGAATCAAAGGTTGCATTGCAGCTAATGGGTTATATGCCTAAAATACGCTGTCGGTCTCAAAAACTGGGGCTATTCAAGTATCCTGTCTACCAAAGAAAGCTGCATGATAATGAAGGCCATCTTAGGTTCAAAGATAAAAAAAAAATACACTATCCCTGGAATAATTCATCCACCAGCACCTAGAGGCATATAAAGGAGAAGAAGCAATTAGCTTATAAATATAGGATATGTAGGTGGATGACTTTCTTTGACAAAAGCTATTCCCCTAACGAAGAAAGTCATGGAGTACCTCGGTGAGTTACTGATCTACCATGTCAACAGGGGCTCAGCTTGTGCACATCGATGATCTCTGGCGGCATTGTTCACACCTGTGCAGTCTGGGTAAGTTAATGAAGCAAATATACATCCTCAGTTCACTAAATAATTCACAAATTGTTGAGGCACAATTATTGTCAATAAACTAATTCTCATATAATTCTGGAGCATAAAAGCTCATTACCATTTCACCAAAGCAGAAATTCTATTTTTTTTCTATACATTCCACTGAGAAACAGAGCAGAGACCAAAAAATTAATTTGAAATATTCCACTTTGTACTCGATTCTCCAACTTTAATTTATTTTCCAAAGGAATGTTTACATGGGGTCCCAGTGGGTGTTTAAGGCGGTCGTGTCCACAGGAGCAATGAAATGGAGTATAGAGGCAATTATCCATGTCATTTGGGATAATTTGCTTCCACCTGACTTGTAATTGAGATAATATCGGGAATGGGAGTTCCATGAAGACATGAATTTTTGTCTGTGCTGTTTACCAAAATAATCCAAGGTCCTTATAAGTAAAGATTTTGTTTTGTTCTGTTATGCCCCCAAGCTCTGAAAAGTTGGCTCACAGTAGGTACTCAATAAATATTTTCTGAATAAACAAATTCCTAAATTCCTTGAATCCCTAATTTTCTTATGGGAAAACCTAACATCTGGAGGTACATCATAGCACCTCACAAGATTTTCAGAAACCCAAAATACAGGCAACTAATTGAGTTTTCTATGTACTGACCATTTGCAATCGTCTTTTTACTTCACTGGATTTTCTGATTATTAGATGAAATCTATTCTATCTATGAAGATTTTAATATCATGAGGCTACGTGAAATAAGTAAAAGAATACAGATATTAAAGCTAGTCAGATCTTGATATGAATTCTAACTGACACCAACTGCAAAAACTTGAGCAAATTAATCACCCTGTATTGTTTTAAATGTTAGGAAATAGGAGCAATCATATCTTCTTTGAAAGAATGTAGAATTTCAATGCGATAACATAAGTGAAATCACTTAGCCAAGCACTCAAACATATCAGTTATCTTTATCATTAATGCTAAATTTATTTGTATAAGCACAAATACAACAGTCTGAGTGAATTTTGCTGCAAGTCAATAACCAGGTGCCCCTAGTCTTAAAATACGGTGCAAGTTAGAAAGGATTAGAAGTGGAAAAAAGGCATTGAAAATTATTCAAGATAGGCAAGGAGAAAGGATCTTAGTAAAAGTGCTAAGATTTGCCTCTCTACCTAAGAATCAATTAATCTAACCTTACAAGGAATTTATAGGGTCATTAGACCTAAAATATTCTAGTCATTCTGAAATACTTGCTTTGATTCTTTCTCCTTGTCCACCTTGGCTAATTTCCACTGCCTTTTCTGCTGAACTTCATTTGTGCCATTTTGACACAGATGCAGATTTGGAGGACAAATCAATTTCAGGAGGAAGGCTTTCAGATACTAAATTTTTCTACAGAATTCTACAAAATGAAGGCAATTTGGACTTGAAATAAAAATCACAAGTATGCCTGAACTTTAACTTTCCTGGCATGCTTACTTTTAATATTATCATAACCTGGGTGAAACTGGAGATTATCTATAGCCATCAAACTTTCAACAAAATGTGAATTCATTGGTTCATTGATTGATTCACTCATCCAACAGACATTTATTAAGGATTTACTAATAATATGTGCCTAGTTCTGTGTTAAGTGCTTGGGGTAAAGGGATTAAGACTCCCTCCTCTCTTCAAAAAGTTGATTAGACAACTAATCCATCACAATGTACAGACACACACACACACACACACACACACACACTCTAGAGGTAAGTGTAGGTAACTGTCAAAACACAAAGGGAGATCTCCTAAACCAGAATGAATCTGTCCCAACTGGGATTATTAGCATTCGAATGGAAATTCCTAATTTATAATACATTTTAAAAGAACAGTCTTAACACCCAAAGCCATCAACAAGGCAGATGTTGGTTCCAGAGGATCACTATGCTGGACGTGACTGGGGGAGGTGACCAAAGGACATGGTGGAGGTAACTCCCCCTGTTAAATTACATGCCAGAGTCTCATGGCCCTTTATCCTCATCTCTCCTTGCTATGTATACATGCATCCCTCACGGAAGGGAACTTGAGTACTTAATCACCAATTTGATTTCCTTTATAGTGGAATAAACGAAGGCTTTAGTAATTAAGTGACTGGTTAGGGTCACAGAGCCATTTGGTGGTTAGAAGTCCCTGAGGTCTCTAAGGTCTCTGCCAAATATCCTACTCTCAGTTTATGAAATTCATGACCCCACTTTTGGGGTTTACCAGGAAACCTATGGAGAGAAGGGTGACTTCTTATCACTCTGGGACTCACATTGAGCACATGACCTTTCCCCAGCATTCTGGATAGGTTAGCGGTTCCCACATTTTGTTCATGTGCCTGTAATTACACCAAGAACAGGGCATTATAATTAATGTGTTTACATAAATCCTCTTCTACCAAACTATAAACTCATTGAAAGGAGGACAGATTTTTCTCTTACTCTTTTTTGGCCTTCCCAGTAAGCATACATTGTAAGGATCAATGAATGTTTCCATCTACATCTGATTACAAAGTCCCTCAATTCCCTGAATTCAGCCCGTGATGTACAGAATCCTCAAAAATTCTAGAACAATCTCTTCCCCAAAATTTCACACAACTTGGTTTGTACTCCCTCTGCTGGTGAATCCAGTAAAATCCCCATGATTGCTGATCTAGATTACAACATTCACTGAGAAAAAGAGAGTGCTACCAAGTATAAAAAAAAACAGTCTAAAATGGACAGCATTTCCTGAGGGAGCATTAAACTTCATCTTTAAGAGATCATTGCTTCGTGCAAAGAAACACTATAAAAAAGAGTGAACCTTATCATCAGTTTCACTGTATTTTCGCCTAGGTGTAAAGTGCAGAGATTGAGAAATCTCCTGGGCCGAGATAGGAGGATGACTAATGAACTAGAAGATATCTGAGGTGTGTGATCCTTAATTGTACATTTCATTGCTTTTACTATTTTCTATTACAACTTTATAGCTGGCTAACCGTGTTTTCCAAGAGCCAATGCTTGGCAGTAAGAATTTGTTTAAGAAAATAAAAAGAACCTCTCAACTTCTTTAGAAACTTTTTTCCCTTTAATAGATTTTCTCTATTCTCCCCTGAAGCAGTGATTCTTTCAAAAACAAACACACTGAATTTATTTCAGAAATGAATAGGGAACTTTTTAATATCTCACACTCATTTTCCCCTTACCTTCCTAAGCATTTTTCTTCCTTATAATTCAATATAAGGCAATATTATGAGTCATAAGATTGATACCTAATTATTACAAGTGAAATAATCGCAGGTAATGGAGATATATTTCACTCACAGAGTGTTGAGGAAATTCAAGCATTTTATATGTTATGAATGGTTATTGGCTTTGAACAGTGCCGAATTTGGTGGTTCTTCATTCCACTTAAGAAGTTCTCAGTTAGATGAGGACAGTTGCAGTACGAAAGCTCATATAGACTGAATATACTTATATGAACTTAAGTGAAAAAGAAATAAAAACAAAGGACATTAACAGTTATTTAGTGCTTAATATGTAAGAAAGGTTCTCATAAATGTATCTCACGAATATGTCTATTTATCTTCATGGAAACCCTGCAAGGTAAATACTATGCCTTTGTTTTATTGATACAAAAGAGAAAATAGACTTACAGAGTCTAAGTGATTTGCCTAAATTCATCTGGCCAATAAATAACAGAGCCAGGATGAGAATTCAGGGTTTTTTTGTTTGTTGGTTGGTTTTTTTTGAATCCTGACTGATTTTTTTGTTGAAAGCATAAATTACCCTTTGCTTCATGTGTCTGATACTTCAGACGAAATACTTTGAGGACTTGAATCATCTCAGTGAGTGCTCTAACTTTGTTTTGGTGAAAACCAGCTGTGTCCACATGTGGGTGACTGAATTGAACTAAGACTTTAAATAGAATCAAGCTGGTGAGTAGAACCAACCAAATGATCTGTTTCACTATTAAATACAGAAGTGTGATGTACCCTAGCACAAGTGATTAAAGCCAACCTCATGGAGATAGTACGTCATTAAACTATTTTAAAACATACGTTAAAAAATATATTCTTGGCCGGGCGCGGTGGCTCACGCCTGTAATCCTAGCACTGGGAGGCCGAGGCGGGTGGATAGCTCAAGGTCAGGAGTTCAAGACCAGCCTGAGCAAGAGCGAGACCCCGTCTCTACTATAAAATAGAAAGAAATTAATTGGACAACTAAAAATATAGGTAAAAAATTAGCCGGGCATGGTGGCACATGCCTGTAGTCCCAGCTACTTGGGAGGCTGAGGCAGAAGGATTGCTTGAGCCCAGGAGTTTGAGGTTGCTATGAACTAGGCTGATGCCATGGCACTCTAGCCTGGGCAACAGAGTGAGACTCTGTCTCAAAAAAAAAAAAAAAAGTTTTCTTGCTTGCTTGCTTCCTTCCATTAAACTGAATGAAACATCCACAACAAGTGATAAAAGATAAAAGCACTCCTACCACTGTCAGGAGCTAGTTGCTCCAGTGTTGTTTTATTACTATCTCTCAAACTAGACTCTTCTCTAATCAACATGAAGGCAGAGGTCATATCACATTCTTTATCACGTCAGTTTCCAACACAATGTCTCAGAAATACTTGCTGTTGTTGGACCCATGAGTGAATAAACAAAAGATCTAATTCAGTAACCAATATACCTTTATGTTGTGAATTTATTTTTAAATTAAAATGTTCCCAAATTGAGTATACTGAGTGCTTGGCACACCCAAGTACTGAGATGGGCATATCCCCTACCCCATTTTGTTTTACATGGCAAGTATTGGTGGAACAAGATGGGTGAGGATGTGAGGGATCTGACCATGAAAATATAACAGCTCT
>CAUYRT010023684.1:0-18309 GCA_963574885.1 Lepilemur ruficaudatus
CCAATTAATTTCTTTCTATTTATAGTAGAGACGAGGTCTCACTCTTGCTCAGGCTGGTTTCGAACTCCTGACCTTGAGCAATCCGCCCGCCTTGGCCTCCCAGAGTGCTAGGATTACAGGCGTGAGCCACGGCGCCTGGCCTTAAATCATGTTTTAAAAGCTCATTTAAAAAATCATTTTAAAAAAAGGCATTTGAAAATCTGGCATCTTATTGAAATGTTTGGATTCTCTGTCAGCATCATGGTGCTTATAAATGATTTTCTCAGTTTATACATTGTGCTAATAACTAGAGTTTGCAGGAAGTAGCTACCTCACTATTCTGATTAGAGAGGGAAAAGGTCAAAAATATGAATATTACCTTAATATAAGACCATTATTAGGTGGTGCTGAGGCCTTCTGTGCATGGAGGAGTGTTATTAAAAATGAGTATCACTTTGAATCAGATGGTGGTGTTGGGATGCATGTTGTCTGATAGATCTGAGGGAGTTTGAGAGAAGGGGTGTCGTGAGAATCCAGCATATGGGAGTCAGGGTGGCTCCTGCACGCTTCCTGCCGTTCTTTGACTGAGTCACAGGTGACACAGACTGGTATATGTGTTATGAATGCTGACTCCTGTTTAGCTGAAACAACGGAGTGCTTTAATAATATTTTAGAGCTTTTTTATAATTATCTTTTCAGTCTTTGTGAATGCAAAGTGTATGTTAAAAAGAATTCTCAATTTAAGGAAAAGATTGAAAACTGAGCAGTAAAGTTCTTTTAATGGTTTTACTCATTGGCTTAGTTGTTTCAAGTCTTTCAAACTTCTTTTTTTAATCACATTTGGCAAGTTTGCTTTTTCACCTCCCACTGGCATGAAGTGAGCGCTGTTGCAGAACGTGGTCACATTTAATTCCATCAGGTTGGGTCCAAAGCAGTCATGTGATTGACTGATGTAAGGTTCAGAAATAACTCAAGTAATTGCTAAATACAAGTTCGATACACCTTTTTTAGTACCATCAGATCATCCATACCTCTACCTGCTTCTGTATTAATGAGCAAAGGACTTTTTCTTTTCTTTGTTTTTTAAAGAAAAAATGGACTAGGAATCCTGATAATTTATAAACTGGGTAAGCCACTTAATTAAGGTAATAATGATGATACTGTCTTGGGAACAGTGGGTACAACCTGTATCACAGAAGGTACTCTTCTTGAACATAATGTTAAGTATTTTTAACCCTAGACTTACACCCTTAGGGAGAATCTTTGGCAGGGCCTGCCTCCTGTCCCTGACTCACGCTGCCCTCCTCTCTCCCTCCCTCAACCCCCACCCTATCCTCCTCCTTAGAGACTTCTGGAACATATTATTTTACCTGTTTTTCGACTGCCTCTCACATTGCTCTAAGATGTATCCTTGTACAACACCATATTCTTCATGACTGCTCCATCTCTCTGGCCATCTATAAATGGATGCTTCTACAAAGCAGCCTGCTCACCTTCTCCTTTGTCTAATGAGCATATAAAATATTTCCTTTCTCTTTTTTATTTCCTTCACATGCAATTTTGATAATGATCATCCTTTACTTTTGGATTTATTACCTTCCTTTGGTCCTCATACACACCAAAACACCGAGGTAGCTGAGTTGGATATTCATATCCCCATTTTACAGATGAGGAGACTAACAGAAGGCTGGAAATGACCTGTTTATGGTCACATAGCTAGTTAGGAATGGAACCAAATCACCAACCACATCATTTTATTCCAACACCAATGTTTTTTACACTGTACTATATTGTCTATATTGAATATTAAAAAGGTCTTTTCCTAAACAAAGATATTTCTTTTTGTTAGAGCAATTCTTAGTCAACATCTTCTTTGCTGGTTGCATATTTCACGATAATTTATTAAACTGTTCCTGAGGCCAGACAAGGTGGCTCACACCTGTAATCTCAGCACTTTGAGAGGCCAAAGCCAGAGGATCACTTGAGGCTAGGAGTTTGAGACCAGCCTGGGCAACGTAGTGAGACCCCATCTCTAAAAAAAAGAAATGGCTGGGCATGGGAGTGTAGTACCAGCTACTTGGGAGGCTGAGGCAGGTGGATCACTTGCGCCCAGGAATTCAAGGGTACAGTGAGCTATGATCATGGTGTTGCACTGTAGCCTCGGTGACAGAGCAAGACCCTGTCTCTTTAAACAAACAAAAAAAAAACCTGTTCCTGATTGTTGAACATTTAAATATTTTATGGTTGTCTCTATAAAAATAACATTAAGTGGACAAATTTTTATCTTTCTTTTGGGTAGATTCTTCAAAAAGCTATTGGGTCAAAACATATAAACATTTTGAAGACTCTTGAACACTCCACAATTATTTCCCCCGAGAGGATGTTCTAATTTCATTATTTCTTCTTCTTCTTTTTTTTTTTTCTAAGAGGTAAAGTCTTGTGGTGTTTCCCTGGCTGGATTTGAACTCCTGGGCTCAAGCAATCCTCCTGCCTCAGCCTCCCAATTAGGTGGAACTACTAGCATGCACCACCATGTTCAGTTTATTTCTTCATTTTAGCCAGATAGCCATATAATATAACATTGAAAGCTTGACAGGGTGTAATTATAGCCTTTGCCCAGGGAGATTGGAGTCACTTGTTATTTATTGGTTTAACAGTTATCACCAGCACCATTTCTATAAAAATTACCTGTTTTGTGTGATGGCAGTAGGAGATTTTGAGATTATGATCTTTTGTATTGTTTTACTCTTTTCCTGATCATGTAATTTATGACAGCAGTTCTGTAAGGACATCCGTGTTTACATTCACATTCAACTGCTTCCATTTCCTGCAGCTCAACTGAGCAGGAAAAAAAATTGAAATATTGGGAACCTTTGTTTTTAATTAGTAAGCTACCTCAAATGTCTGGGAGATGGTGTCAGCTTTTTAGAACCAGAAAGAGCTATTTTCATGGGGGTTAGTAATTCGTATTTACTCATTCGGGATAGGAGTCTTGTCTCCACAAGTAAATTCAAGAATCATATATGTTTGAATGGAATCCATCTCCACCCCTTAGTTTTTAAAATACTCCAGAGTAGTTGATTCAGACATCTTTTGACATTTCAAGTGATTTCCAAAACAACACCTGGCTCCTACCAGCTAGTATTTGATGAGGAGAAAATATTTTGTGAGAACTCACTGTTAATTAATTATTAACAGTATTTATACTAGAATAAGTTCTCCACAGAAACATCATTGTTACAGTGTGCATAAATGTCGGTGTAAAGGACACTTTACAAATGAGAAAAACAAATCTCCCTGTTACCAGACATAGGTCAGGTGTCAGGTGTCAGTGTCATGGAGCATAGCGTCCCGATAGCTGTGTAGCGAAGATGTAATCACTGGAAGCTGAGGTTGGGTCAGGCCTTTTGTAGAGAGCAGGGGGGCTGGGCCCTGGGAACCTGGCCTGGGATTACTGTCCCCAGGCTCATCCTTCCCCCTGGTAGGTGATTCAGGAGAACATTTACCTGCCTGTTTAGATAACCATTTTAATTGATTAGTTTTGAAGTCAGTTGCTTGTTTTTAGAAATGTTTCTATAAAATCCAGATGCTCCTATTTCTTTTTTCTCTTCTTCCAAAAATTATTTTCCAAAGATGAGTGAGTGAGTGAGAGAAGCCTGATATTTGCTTTAAGCGTTAAAAACTAGAACATGTGCTTACATTTCTCAATTCATTGGTCTGCATAACTATTCTTTCTTCCTGGAGGGCTCCAGCTAGATGGCTATTCCCAAGGTATCTGTATGGCTGACACCTCTTCCTCCAGGTGTTGCTCAAATCTCACGTTCACAGCTGAGTTCTGCTTGATTGCCCTGTTCAGGGCTACAGCCTGGCTCACCCATTTGAAGCCCCCATACCCTGCTCTCCTTTTTCTAACTTTTTCCTTAGCACTTTCCACCCTCTAACATGCTATATAATTTATCTATTATGTTTATAATTTGTCTGTCTTGTCCCTCCAATATAAGCTCCACAAGGGAATCTGTTTTTTTTTTTGAGACAGAGTCTCACTCTGTTGCCCGGGCTAGAGTGAGTGCCGTGGCGCCAGCCTAGCTCACAGCAACCTCAAACTCCTGGACTCAAGCAATCCTCCTGCCTCAGCCTCCCGAGTAGCTGGGACTACAGGCATGTGCCACCTTGCCCGGCTAATTTTTTTCTATATAGTTTTACTTGGCCAATTAATTTCTTTCTATTTATAGTAGAGACGAGGTCTCACTCTTGCTCAGGCTGGTTTCGAACTCCTGACCTTGAGCGATCCACCTGCCTCAGCCTCCCAGAGTGCTAGGATTACAGGCGTGAGCCACCGCGCCCAGCCCACAAGGGTATCTTTGTCTGCTTTGGCACACCCTAAGTTCCTAGACCAGTGCCTTACTCCTAGCAGGCAATCAACATTGGCTGAGTGAGAGATTAGTAACATGTATGTTTACATGTATAGTAAAATATGTGCACAATAGATGGCCAGAGAGAGTCATTTAAAGGACGTTTGCTTTTTATATTTTGTATAAAATATTTTTTATGATTTTCTATATTTGGTTTTTACATTTTTAGCCAGTTCATTGAACGCTTTTCTTCCTTCTTTAAACTGTTTTTGTTGGCTTTCATAGTGTTGCTGTGCATTCTTACTATCTCTTGCTTTGTATTTAACCTTTTATTTTTATTTTATTTTTTTGAGACTAGTCAATTGTGGTAGTGAGGAGGAGGGAAAGTAGTAGAGCAAGGAGTTCAATCTGTAACTGACTGTGAACAACCACTACCTTCGGACCAGCCTAAGATGTTATTTTTATTCTAGCACTTAAATCTTACTCTATCTCCTGCCCAGTCTCTAAAGACTCCAATCTGTTTGCATGTGAGTTTGGTGCTAGGCACCATCATCACCCCTGTGTTCTCTGTTCTGTCCAGTCCGGGCGTGCCACAGATACTGCTCCTGTTGGGTAATTCAGCATTTTGGTCTTGTGATCAGAGAACAAAAATTTTCTCATTCATGTTATTAGCTACTCAGGCCTGGATCACAAATGAGCCTTTGGGTTCTGGAAATCCTCCTTGTCAACCTTCAGAAAGTTCATATATTTCAAACCCCAAGCTTTTATATTAATGTACTGAACTAGTTTCCTTTTCCCTCTTAGGAATCTATTAATAGAAATGGATTTAAATATACTATATTATAAGAAGAAAAAAAAAAGAAATGGAATAGGACTTTGCACACTCACAAATGGTATGGTAGTAATGTATAGTTTAATGCATATGTATCTCTTGGCAATATAATCTATCTACATTAAAATTTAGTGTTTTAATATTTGCACATAACTATTTTTCTCGAGCAAATAAACAAGTGATGACAGTCTAAAGAGAAAAATAGACAAGGTTATTGCCTTTTTTACAAATTAGCAAAGAATATAGTGTTGCCTGTGATATGTCCAGATCTGAAAAGAGGACTAGGCAAGGTGAGAGGAACTGGGAAGAGAAAGTATCACAATGTAAGAAGCAGACACTTGGTTTAGTCTCCATATGACTGCCTCGGCTAACAAAGCAAGTAAAGTATTTGAGAATTGGGTCTTTTAAAAAAAATGCTCAAGTCATATCATGATATTTAGCCTGGAAAAGAGAGGGGAGAGGGATGGCTTGGCATACCATTTTAGTAGCGAGGAAGATTGTTGCTTGTCTTTCAGATTTCTAAGCTATTTGTTCACCTCAGGTGATTGACGCCGTTTTCTCTGCTGGTGCCTTTTCTCAGGAACTGCTCGAGGATAAATTCACAATGATGATAAAGCCATGGACTGGTTCCAGCTTTGGCTTGCTGAATTAGAAGAACACTTAGGGGAAATGTTGACCTTGGCACTGACCAGAGCACCGAATTCCTTTCTCTGCATTGTTTTTCATCTCATGCAAGCTCCTGGATTGTACTTTTTCAGATAGTGATAGTACAGCAGTCCCCAGCCTTTTTGGCACCAGGGACTGGTTTCATGGAAGACAATTTTTCCATGGACTAGGGATGGGGGTGTGGGGTGGGGAATGGTTTTGGAATGATCCAAGCACATTACATTTATTGGGTACCTTTATTTCCATTATTATTACAATGTAATATGTAATGAAATAATTACACAACTCACCATAATGCAGAATCAGTGAGAGCCCTGGAGCTTGTTTTCCTGCAACTAGATGGTCCCATCTGGAATGATGGGAGATAGTGACTGATCTGACAGGAGGTGGAGCTCTGGTGATGATGCAAGTGATGGGGAGCAGCTGTAAATACAGGTGAAGCTTTGCTCACTAGCCCGCTGCTCACCTCCTGCTGTGTGGCCTGGTACCTAACAGGATTCGGACCAGTACTGATCTGCATCCTGGGGCTTGGGGACTGCAGTAATAGTGTATTGAATATGATGCCAAATACAGAATAAGCTTTTTTTTTTCTTTTTTTTTTGAGACACAGTCTCACTCTGTTGCCCGGGCTAGAGTGCCGTGGCGTCAGACTAGCTCACAGCAACCTCAAACTCTTGGGCTCAAGAGATCCTTCTGCCTCAGCCTCCCAACTAGCTGGGACTACAGGCATGTGCCACCATGCCCGGCTAATTTTTTCTATATATATTTAGTTGGCCAATTAATTTCTTTCTATTATTAGTAGAGATGGGGTCTCGCTCTTGCTCAGGCTGGTTTCGAACTCCTGACCTTGAGCGATCCACCCACCTCGGCCTCCCAGAGTGCTAGGATTACAGGCGTAAGCCACCGTGCCCTGCTGATTTTTTTTTTCTTTTTTTGTTTTTTTTTTCTTTCTTTTTTGACCCAGAGATGGTATTTTTCATTTTCAATAGTGGTAGCTCACTCTTTCAGCCGATATCTGTTTAGCTTCTAGAAATACTACAGGCCAGTCCTGTAGCGACATTATTTCAGTAATGTTACAATGGATGGGAAGTGGAAAACCACCAGTATACTTTATAACATATGTTTTCATTATTGTTTCCTTAGGTTTAAGAGAATGTTGTCATTCTTTTTGATAAATGAGCTTGTGATTCATAAAATTTTCAAAAATATAATAGTTTAAAATTTCCTAATGTCCTCTGAACTGTAGCTCAGTGGTGAAGCTTTATTAATATTCAAGGCCAAAATGAGTTTATTAGAGTCTTATTCCCTGAAAACAACCTTTACATCACAAGTATTCAACTCATTTGAGCCAGGAAGGCTGCCCTGGTTGTTCCGGGTCAGCATCCGTCTGACTGGGCTGAGCTGTTCCTGCTTTGTGGGCAGACTTGCAGGCCAGTGGGCAGGCTATTTTGAGTCATCTGCCCTGCTTATGTTCAGAATTCACTGTGTTGTCGTATAATGAAAGAATGACATTTCCAAGAGGAGAGAGTTTATAATAGTAAAATATAAAGTCTTGTATAGAATTAGAATATATATATGAGAGAAGATATTTTACCAAAGGGCATATTTCTAAGTAAACATCTAGATCCTGTCACTTAAGAGGATGAAGGGGAAAAAAAAACCTCCTGGATGTTTCTATATGACAATAGGTGATATATTTAAAAAAATCATAAACCTAGGACCATAAAAAAAACAATTTTATAATATCATTTCAAAAACTTTAAAAATTAGACCGTGTAAATGAAGACTACTTAATAAAACAGATAGATGGCAATAATTATTATGTTATAAAATTCTTTTTTTTTTTAATGTTTTTGAAGTCCACTAAAAATATTGATTGTTTTGCAGGATTCAAGTTCAGTATTAAAGGAGGAACATGTTACAGCCTTTGAAGATGAAGGGTCATATATAATTCAAGAACAGCCAGATTCTCTCGTGTGTCAAGGAATTCTTGATTTAGAAGAGACTGAAATGCCAGAGCCTCTGGCTCCCGAAAGCTACCCTGAGTCAATCTGTGAGGAGGATGTCACCTTGGCTTTGAAAGAGCTGGATGAAAGATGTGAAGAAGAAGAAGCGGATTTCTCCGGACTGTCCAGGTGAGAATATAGCATCAGATACACGGTGAGGAGGTGAGAGGTTCTCCCCAGCCGCTTCCCAGGTGCCTGTCTATTCCACTCTGCTTTCATTTTTGTGTGTTTTAGTCCATAGTCTTCCTTTTTAAAGATAAAATGACTTATTATGATGGGATTTTTTTCTGTTACTGACATTCAATTAAAGAAAAACAATTAGGCCACTCTCAAAGTGGTATTCCACGTTCAGAAGCACAGCAGATACCTATGTTGGCAAATGCCAAATAGCCAAGTATCTGTGATACCAGAATAAATCTGAAATAGATCAGTCGTCAGGTTTTTAAAGTCTGATTTCTCTGCAGCTGAGACAGAGTGATGCCTCCCTACTGTAAACACAGAGGTGTAGCTACTCTAGATTACAGTATACGTTTTGTTAAAATCAGTCGCCACAGTGACTTGTTAAAAATTAATCTTTTTGAGGTATAATTGAAGTGTTCGCTGCATATGTCTGCTTTATTTTGATTGTTTTCTCCAATTTTTACTCAGCTCCCTCCCTTCCATATGAATCGCTCCAAAAGTTCTGTAAAGCCTCACAGAACTATTTTATAATCCGAAACATGCAATTTTAAGACCTGGAATAACACATGTCTTTGTGAAGTGTCAGACTCAAATACTTCATCTTTGCAACCTAGAGTAGTAAAACCTCCAGCCCGAATACATCTTCATCTTTTTTCATTGTTGCATTTTTATATGTATTATCTGACTGTTGGGATTATAAACTTCTCAAAGGAAATGGCCAGGTCTTTTGTTTATTTGGAGTCAAATCTATCATCTACCATATTGCTACGAACATAGTATGTGCTCATGAAATAGCTGAGCAGGCTGTACGTGCCCCGGCTAATAGCATTGGCTTTGGACTCGTAGTCCTGGGTTCAAATTCAGACTCTCTTATTTCTTACCCAGTAACCTATGTACATTATTTAACATCACTGAACTTTTTGTTTCCCCATCTGTAAGATTGGTATAATAAAATCTAACTCTCATAGAGTTATGAGAACTGAATGAAATTATCCTTTTAAAGCACCTAACAGAGCCCTTGACATGAAAGAACGTGATCGAATTTTATTATTTTTTTAGAGACAGAGTCTTGCTCTGTCACCCAGGCTAGAGTGCAGTGTTGCAATCATAACTCATTGTAACCTCAAAATCCTGGGTTCAAACTATCCTCCCGCCTCAGCCTCCTGAGTAGCTGGGATTATAGGCATTTGCAACTACACCCGACTATTTTTTTTTTAATCTTTTGTAGAGATGGAGTCTTGCTCTGTTGCTCAGGGTGATCTCAAACTCTTGGCCTAAAGTGATCTTCCCACATCAGCCTCCCAAAGCACTTGGATTTCAGGCATGAGCCACTGCACCCAGCCTGACCATTTAAAATGAAACCATTCTAATCTGTTACCATTCATAGAAATTACTGAAATTAATCCATAGCAGTGGCATGTTATAGGATGTGGGTCATTTTAAGGTAGTCACTTGAAATTAGAGTCCTAATTCTAAAAAGTGTTAGGTAGAAAACATGAATTTGCTTATTCATGGTTTCTTACAAAGTTCAGGTTGTTGTACCTTTTCTAAGTCAATGTGTATAAATGGATAAAAATAACCTGTGTTGAATGACTTACACCATTTCGCGTGGTTGCGTCTGTTCTTTTAAGACGGCGTTAAGTGACGGTGCTATTTGTGTTCACAGTCAGGAGGAAGAAGAGCAGGACGGTTTCCCGGAAGCGCAGACGTCGCCTCTGCCGTCGCCGTTTCTCTCTGCCATCATAGCCGCCTTCCAGCCCGTGGCCTGTGACGACGAAGAGGAGGCCTGGCGCTGCCACGTCAACCAGATGCTGTCGGACAGCGACGGATCCTGCGCCGTGTTCACTTTCCACGTGTTCTCGAGGCTGTTTCAGGTCAGGGCGGTTTAAGATTTCTGAATTCATCTTACACTTACCTAATCAAGTTACAGTTTTTCCTCTAAAGTCAGTATTCCAAGTTTTAATATTCCTACCGATTTTTTCTAAGCTAGTGGCATTACTGAAATTTACACTGTAACATCATAGAGCTGCTGGTACTTTACACAGTGCCTGATCCAGATACCTCCCCTAAGGCAATGAAAATAAAACTTCAACATCGGATAAAGTTCACAAATCAGCTTATCATCAAGGGTTCAATTAATTAGCACTTGTATTACACTGTGGGGACCTTAAAAATTATTGTAGCTGTTAAGGTTGCTTCCAACCCTAATAATAACAACAACGACAGTGATGCTGATGGTGATGATGACATGAGCTAATAACGTGTTGAGTGCTGACTACCCACCAGGCGCTGTGCTTCACATTAACTATTCTCACACCACCACTATGGAATATAGATACTGTTTTTTAGCTCTCTGTGGAGACCAAGGTACAGAGAAATACCACCGTTTAAGTGATTATCTTCTGAACTGTCGACCACATTCCCGCTCCCCCACCCAAGCAAATGTTGCCCACCTTGGAAGAACCAGCTAAGTATTCTCACTGGAGCTTTCCCAACTACTCCGACCCCCATTCACTGTCCCCTGGAAGTTCTTTCATGCCCATTAACTGGAGCATCTGTTTCTTTAATCCTCAACATACTACGCATATGTAAGTAGGTACACGTTAACTATTTGTATAATAATTATACTGCCGATAGTATAGTTTAATTAATTGAGTGTGTACTATGGGTCAGGCACTGATTGTTTTATGGAAATGGATATTCTTGGATCCTGAGAAGATACTACCCTTGACGTACTTTTATAACTTTAATTAAATTTAAGTCAGATGGCAGCCCATAACCACATTCACTGAAAGTTTCTTTCAGGTAATACCTTTGTCTTTTAGAAGCACTAATTCCTTCTGACATGTGAGGACTTTTATTTCCAAGGATGTACAGCATGTATTCGCTCTGTCTGTCCTAATGAAAAAATATCTCAGGAGTGAGGAGATGAATGGCATATATCATTAATTTTTTTCAGTAATACTATTTTATAAATCTTTGGTTAGTTTTAGAAATTAACATGTTTCCTAAAGAAATACCTAAAAACGGGGATTTATGGATCAGTTATTAGCATTCTATCACTACAATCATTTTAAAGTAAAAGTTTGCCCCTATTATCCTTGTTTACTTAAAGGTGATAAGAGGCCTTCTTATGAAATACTAAACGTTTTCGTGTGCTTTTCTAACAGACGATTCAAAGAAGGTTCGGAGAAATAACCAATGAGGCCGTTAGCTTTCTCGGTGAGAGTCTGCAACGCATTGGTACCAAATTTAAGAGTTCGTTGGAAGTGATGATGATGTGTTCTGAATGCCCAACAGTCTTCATGGATGCTGAAACAGTAAGTTTTTTTGTCTGTTTTTGTTCTTTAGTTTTCAATAGATTTAAGGGTACAAGGGGTTATTGGTTACGTGAGTGAATTGTATACTGGTGATGTCTGGGTTTTAGTGTGCCCTTGACCCGCATAACGCACATCGCACCCGACAGGTGGTTTTTCTTCCTTACCCTCCTCCCCCGCTCCTGCCCCCCGAGTCTCTAATGTCACTCTGTGTGTGCCCCTGCATACCCATGGCACAGCTCCCCCTTACAGTGGGAACGTGCAGTCTTTGTGAAATAGTTTTTACGTACAAGTTTATTATAAGGGCTATCTTTGAATAGCATCTTTCAGTAAATGATCTTTTTTAAAAGTAATTCAGAATTTTTAAGGGTAAAGGTTTATATTGTCAAGTTGATTATAAATATTTTGCAAAATGCAATTCCAGTACCTTAGATGCGGCTATTTGTAATTCCGACCCCACCTGTCCTCCCCCTCCACCGAGTCCTAGATGGGTTTGCTAGAGAGTTGTGCCCTAGAGGTGGCACTTTTCCCTGATTCTTGAATTAAGTGGGTAGGACACGGCTAGAACTCCCCCCGTGAGGTGCCCAGAGCCTGTTGGTCTTCCCCTGACTTATTTCTGAGCATACTTCTAGATCATATTGTAAGATATTTAAAGACCTATGGTTTAAAAAACTTTAGGGTGATACCTTTGAGATATCGAGTGGTCTGGCGTGCCATTTCTGGCCTTAGCCACTTTTTGAAAGCACTTAAAGGCGTGCTTGTCCTTCCTGACACCCCTCAAATCCTACTGCACTTCTGTTTCCGTGAAAGGTCAGCCCTTAGTAGGGGACAGAGTGTAGTAAGAGAATGCCGAAAACCAGATATTCCCTGGCCCCGAAAATTGCGGGTCTCGTGATTGTGATCTGAAGTGGTAACCTGGGTCAATGTGTGTTTCCGATTTGACAGCTGATGTCATGTGGTCTGCTGGAAACACTCAAGTTTAGCGTTCTGGAACTGCAAGAACACCTGGATACATACAACGCCAAAAGGGAAGCAGCCGAGCAGGTCAGTCTCTTGTTACCAGGGGAGAAAAGTAGTTTGCTCCCCGTGCTAACCTGGCAGCAGAACAGCCCAGACAGAAAGACCACTTAGGACTTGCCTCAGGGTTTTTCTGAGAACTGTGCGTCCTTTGAGCTCTCTGTCCAGTGAATTCCTATCTTTGGCTTTTAGAAATCTGCCCTCTAAAAGCACAATGGAAAACCATTGCTTTGTTAAAGGCCTCTCTGCGGGGCCTGTACAGCTGCTGCCGACATTGCAGGTCGGGAAACAGAAGCAGCTGTTCTCTGAGAACGCATTACAGAACTGTGCTCCTGAAAACACGCAGCCTCCAGCAAAGCTGTCGTCTTTTTCTTGCGACGTGTTTATGCATGTGGGCCACCAAAGGGAGCAGCGTGCATGTGGTAAATTGCAGATGCTGCCTGCTAAGAAACAGTCTTCAGTTCCAGTCTGGCGTTGACAGAGTAGCTCAGCTCCCTGAAAGTAAGCCCAGCGTGCTTTCAATCAGCAGGCGCAGAAAAACAAAAACGCTTCTCCCTTTCACACCAACTGCATACAGAGTTTTTTTTCTAGGAGATGGATCTCTCACTAATAAGTATTAAATATCCAGCACATGTAAAGGCCTTTGAAAAATGAAGTATAAAACTGGGTTCTTCTTCCCTACATATTCTAGATAAGAATATAAAGCACAGATACTATATATGAATAATTAGTAAGAAAAAGAAAGTATCTGTCACTTAGGTTACAGCCACACATAAAGAAGTGCTGGCAACAAAAGAGACACCCCAAGATCACACAGGTCTAACAGAGAACTAACACAGACCGAATACTGTATAGCCAGAGAGAGGTCACTGTGAGCTAACAGGAAAACCTCACGGAATGGTGATATGATCTTGGGCTTTGACAGATGGTTAATTTGGGAGTGGGGTATTATTTCGGGAGGGCAGGTGGTGTGAGAAAATACTTTTATAGAAGCTTTCTCCCCTTATAAGGGGAGCATGCTCTTATATCTGGACTGAAACCTGAAACAACAATGGCAGATTGGAGAGGAGGAAAGAGTTTTCGCCATGAGGAAATTATCAGGCAAGATCTGGTCGTCTTGGAAATAATATTGCTGTGGACAGTTTTTTGCGTATGTTTTGCCTGCATGTGTTCCTATATCTGCTGAGTATGTATCTAGGAGTGGAATCGCTGGGTCACAGGGTGTGCTTATGTCCATCTGTAGCAGATTCTGCCAAGCAATTTTCCAAAAAAGATTGCATCGATTTAGGATCCCAACAGAAGTGTATACAGGAGTTACTGTTGCTTTGTGTCTTTGCCACCACTTGGTATTGTCGGTTTTTAGAATTTTAGTCATTCTGGTGGTTGGTTGGTATCTCATGATATTATTTTGCATTCCCCGGTGACTAATGTTGAGCACCTTTTCATATAGATATTCTGTGAATATTGTCCCAACCACCTTGCCCATTTTTGTAAATGGACTGTTCTTTTCTCACTGATTTATAGGAGATTTTTATTCTAAACACAAGCTCTTTATTGGATATATGTATTGCAAATATTTTTCCCTCTCTGTGGCTGGTATTTTCACTATCTCAATAGCATCCTTTGATGAACAGAAATTTTAAATTTTTATTAAGTCCAAGTTGTCGGTCTTTTCCATTATGGTTATGCTTTTCATGTCTTTAGAAATCATTGCCTACCCTACAGGTTGTGGCAGATTTTTATCATAATGGCCTCAATGAACCATGCCTCTCTGTGTCCACACTCCTGTGCAACATGACTCTGCCATTCTTCCCACTGAGAGATGGGGTCCGTTTCCCCACCTCTGAAATCTGGGATGGCCTTGTGACTTGTTCTAACCAATCGAGTCCAGAAGCCATGCTGTGCAACCGCTGAGACTAGCCCAGAAGAGACCTTTTGCCATCATGCTGGGCAGAGTGTAAATTGGAATAAACTCTGGGAAACTATTTGACTTTCAGCCTGCTGGAGGATGCGAGGTTAAGGGGAGGAGAACAGGCATTCCAGCTGACAGCCAGCGTGCCGGGCATATGAATTAGGACAGCTTGGGACTCCCAGCCCCCAGCCAAGCCATCAGATGATTGTAGACTCCTGAGTTGCTGTGGGCAAGACCAGAGGAAACTCCTGGAAAACCCATAGATTGATCTTGGTTGTCTTAAGCCATTAGGTTTTAGGGTGGTTGGTTTTATAGTAATAGTTACCATTTATAATAAGAAAACATCAAACGCCTACAAATAAATCTAGCTAAAGACGTACTAGAACCTCTGTGCAGAAAACCCCAAATACTTCTGAGAAAAATTAAGGACCACCTAAATAAATGGAGGACTGTATACCATGTGTGAATCAGAAGACTCAGTATTATAAAGATGTCATTTTCCCCCCTAAAATGGTCTGTAGATTTAATGCAGTCTCATTCAAAATCTCAGATGATATATTAATGGAAATTGATGGGCTGATTCTAAAATTTATATGGAAATACAAACTACTAACAGCGTAAAGAGTCTTCTTGAACACAGGTCGGCAAACTACACACCTCAAGTTCTATCTGGCCTACTGCCGATTTTTGTAAAGTTTTTTTGGAGCACAGCTATCCCACTTGTTTATTGTCTGTGGCTATTTTTGCACCGCAACACAGAGTTCAGTAGTTGCAACAGAGACTGTGTGATTTGCAAAGCCTAAAATGTTTACCATCTGCCCTTTTTATTAAAATTCCGTTTTTCGCCTCTATTATAATAGTATTTTAGTTATACATTCCTTTTTGTTCTTCAAGATTTCCAAGGATCATAAGAGAAAGGCTGAGGTATTTACCAGGAGCCTGCTATCTTGGCAGGAATTGAATCATTTTCGGCTCTCCGGCTCCATGAGATGAGAAATCTCTGCCTACCTCCTTAGTCTCCCAGATGCTGCTGTGTGGTTTCCCAGGGTCTCATCCTGCACGTGGTGCACACAGGAGCAGCAAGTGCCCCAAGGGGAAGCTGCACACACACTACCAGGCTCAGTTCCCTGTAGGTACCTTTTGTCCGGGATCTTGGCCCTCAATGTCCTGTCACCTTCGATAACCCCTTTGCCTCGCCCAGTGAAGCTGTCGGGCACAACCCGGAGGCTACTACTTCCTGTTCAGCCTTGATGCCCAGGGACTTGAAAGAAGAGTGTGTACCCCTGGGGTAAACACTGCGATGAGGGTAGGGCTCACCTCGGCGCTTTCCTCCAACTCCTTAAGTTTTGGCTAATGGTATTCGGCTTCCGTAGCTGTCCTTGGAAGACTGGTCTTACACAAGCTACTCCATCTCGCTCAGAAGCAGAACCCCACCAGCTATATTTTAACCTTCATTTGAGCCTTGAGTAAAGAAAACATCATGACAAGAGACTGGTTGGATATGAACTGGAGGGTGTTCTCTATACAGACCGTCTCCTGGGTCTCGTAGGCGCTGGCTGGGACGGTGTAGGCCTGTGCTCTCCAGACCGGTGTGCAGACACGGGGCTGTATAGCTGGGGCTTGTCTTTTATTTAACAGAATAAAAATCAGCAATAATTACGTTGAATAGTGCCCCCTCCCAAAAAAAGGCTGTATCACTAGGTATACCGTAGAAAAAATTATATTTAGTGTGACTGAGCCATTACGTAATCAACTGAAATTATTGTTTTCAAATTTATTAGTATACTTGGATAAACTGGATCAGATTCGTGATGATAATTAAGCGTACAGACATTTTAACGTTTTGTATGAATGAAGATAAATGTACAGATTCCGTGGTAGATGTCAACTGAATTTTGCCGATACAAAGAAATCTGCTGATGGCTTTTGACAGTGGCCGCCATGGGTCGCATCTCACTAGAAAAGCGTAACATGTTTTTCTTCAGAGACGCCGTCAAGCAAATAGCCCAGGGGCCAGTGAAATCTGAGGGACTGGAATAGAAGGAACAAAGGTCAGAGAGATTGTTTTGGAAATAACCGAGGTGGCTAATTTTAATTCTTTGCATGTAGAACATAAGCTGCGACGAAGAATTTTAAATGTGAAATACTGAGATATTTTTCAGAGTAGCCACTTAATGTAGCCATTAGTTTTTCTCAAAGTCCTAATGATTTATTTTATATATCAGTTTGATTACATTTAATAATAGCAGCACAGAAAAGAACTAGGAAGTCAAAACAACTGATAATATCCAACTGTCAAAACCTAGCAGCTTAACCTGAAGGCTCTTAAGCCTTTTACTTCAGCTTGGAAATTCTGTGACTCCAGGGTTCTTTTCCACCATACCACAGTGCTATTATTTTATTTTTATTTGACTGGAAAAATTGTACTTTAATATCAACTTTAGGAATAGCCCCTGAATAGAGAAAAACCACAGTCAGCTTCTACATCCAATATTCTTTGGTGATAACATTTGTCATTCATTACTGTCCAGAAAGAAAGAAAGAAAAAGAAATACAAACAAGGTTTAAATGGATCCTGTTTCACTAATTAAAACTGACACCAGTCTTCCGAGAGTCACACTTTGATAAGCAAACAGACCTGGTTAATTCTAAGTCGCCTTTATTAAATTGACCAGAGGGGAAGCACATCTTTCATTAACCCATCTTACATTCCATAAAGGTCAGGTGTAGATTATGACGATTTCCACAAAATCTGCAAAACGAAGAATATGCCTGACTGAAATGCAGCACCACGGCTTCCTATAATAGAGGACTATTCACTGCGTTTTTGTTAAATTGTCACAAGTCTGTGCATTCTGTCGTTATGCCGATGGTACCCTGCTTTCGTTTGTTCCATATAAATGAAGAGGCTTAAATGGAGAGGGACCGTCTATGCCTAAAACCAATCCTAGAACCTCAAGTTACCTTTGTTGTTTTGTATGGACAGGCTGTTTGTTATATTACCGATTTCACTGTGTGTTATACAGTTACTGTATTAAAATTTACCGTTGCTTATTTTTAGTGGCTAGACAATTGTAAGAGGACATTTGGTGCCAAAGAAGACATGTATAGGATAAACACAGACGCACAAGTAAGCTCCTAATTCTTGTTTTTGCTGTATTTCTCTATTAGGTAAAACAGTGTATATGCTCACGCTCAAATGCCTTTATTTGCTCTTTCTAAAAATATGTAAAACTTTTCATTTTGGTTATCAGAAAAATCGTTGTAAGAGTCAGGTTCAATGAAATACTGGCTTAGTAATGAAAAATTCACTTTAATAAAAATGAGCGGCCAGCTTGTGACTGAAGCTTAATAACATTCAGTAGATAAGCCTGCTGCTATCTGGACAGCGTTGGTATTCTGCAGATGGGCTGCCTGGTCAGAAAAGCAAACCTGAGAGTCATGCGACAGACATCCGTATTAGCCTTTCTACAGGTGAAATTCTGATTGGGTAAATAATTATGGTTTCCTCTATTATAAAGTTTGGTGAAAATTATAGCCATATAATTTCCCAGAAAAAGGTGAACATACGTAATACATACATTGTAGTGAGGCTAAATTAGGACCTGCGGATTATTCTAACAGGAGTACAGCTTCCTATGGGGAAAATACATTCATCAACTAAAATTTATCTCCATTTTATGTAAGAATTCCAGTCTCTTTCAACTTCAGTTACATTATTACAGAGTTCTACTCTCCATAAAAGTTATAACAAAAATCTAAAACTTTGAAAAAACTGCAATGTTGAGAAAATAGTATACTCAGTAAATGCTATTTACCAGACACTGTGCTAATGAGCATTTCACATTTATTATCTCTGTTCTTACAACTCGATTAGATGCTCTAATTATTGGCATTTTGAAGATGAGGAAACTGAGGCTCAGAGAAGCTAATTTATTTAAAATCAGTAAATAAATGGAACCAAGATACAGACCTAGGCCGGCTGACTCCAAACCCTGCCCCATGTTAGAAACTGTGAGATCATCCATGTAAGAAATGAAGCAAGATA
>CAUYRT010023688.1:0-60273 GCA_963574885.1 Lepilemur ruficaudatus
GTCAGACTCATGCTCTGTTACCTGGGCTAGAGTGCTGTGACATCAGTCTAGCTCACAGCAACTTCTAACTCCTGGGCTCAAGCGATCCTTCTGCCTCAGCCTCCTGAGTAGCTGGGACTACAGGCATGCGCCACCATGCCCAGCTAATTTTTTCTATATATTTTTAGTTGTCCAGCTAATTTCTTTCTATTTTTAGTAGAGACGGGGTCTCACTCTTGCTCAGGCTCGTTTTGAACTCCTGACCTTGAGCAATCCACCCACCTCAGCCTCCCAGAGTGCTAGGATTACAGGCGTGAGTCACTGCGCCCGGCCTACTGCTTGGTTTTGAAGAGACTCCCAGTGCTACCCTGTAAGCTGAGAAACTGTCCCCTCCTCCTGTAACTGAACCCGTGAAATTGCACCAGTTTCTCTCAGAGGAGAGTATGGATAATGAGGCTGGAGAAGTCCAGCAGTGAGAAAGGATCACCCTAGAAGAATTCAAGAATCAGTCACTAAGGGCCAACTGAGCACCAACAGTAGGTTCATCCCTGCACTGGTGTTATGGGGGTTCTGAAAGATGATGTAAAACCTGGGTCCTGCTGGGATCTCTAATTGCTCTCAGCCAGGGCTGGAACCATCTTTAGGGGGAGAGCCTGGAAATGTGTGGGGTGTTTTGGGTTGCACAATGACTGGGAGTTATTGTCTTGGTGCCCAGGGGCCAGGGGTGGCAAACTTCCTGCAATGCATGTGACAGTGGCTCAAAGGAAGAACTGTCCAGCCCCAAATGCCAATAGCGCCCCCTAGCTGAGTGGCAGACAGCTGGAGCTGTCCATTTCTCTTGCTCTCCTTTGCATCCCTTCTTTCTGATCCTTCTATCACCCTTTACCTTGATTTCCCCTCGAATGATGTTTTTCTGGTCAAGGGTTGCACTTAATTACATAAATCAAATTATTTAAAATGGGCCCAAATGTAGGGAGACTGTATGTGGACTAGAGCTCCATTTTGTGTGGTTGGGATGAGAGGATAAATGTCAATTTTGATCACCACTACATTTCTCAACCATTGTCCTGTGTCCTTTAATCTTCACAAACTCATCCTATTGTCCCATTTTACAGATGAAGCAATGGGGGCTCTGAGAGCTTGAATTAGCTAATGAGTGGCAGATCTGACCACCCTGGAGCTCACTTCATTACCTCTTGTCTAGACAGCTTTTGGGAGCAGCCGTAGACAATTTGGGCCACTGTGGCATCCTAGTGACTCCTGGGATTCGTACCATGTCCCTCCTCCCCACCTTGGAAGCACCAGGTTACCATGAAACCTGGGGCCCAGCCATTCCACTTCAATAAGGTAACATAACCTCTCTAGGCCTATTTTCTAATCTTTAAATGGGTGGAATTGTGTCCCCCAGCAACATTCATATATCAAAGTCCTTACCCCCAGTACCTTATTTGGAAATAGGATCATTGAAGATATAATTAGTTAAGATGAGCTTATACCATAGTGGAGTAGGGTGAGTCCTTAATATGACTGCTTTCCTCATAAAAAGGGGAGACTGAGACAAAGACATGGAGAACACCATATGAAGATGAAGGCAGAGTTCCACAAGCCAAAAGACCTCATAGATTGCCAGTAAACCACCAGGAGTTAGGAGAGAGGCCTGGAACGGTTTCTCCTCACATCTGTCAGAAGGAACCAGTCCTGCCAACACCTTAATCTTGGACTTCCGGCCTTCAGAACTGTGATGCAATAAATCTCTGTTGTTTAAGCCACCCAGTTTGTGGTATGTTGTTATGGCAACCTTAGCAAACTAATACACTTCCTCATCTGGCTTGTTTTGAGGATTAAATAGGATAATTCATATAAAGAAATTGACACAGTGTATGGTGCACAGTAAATACCCAGTTATAATTATCCAACTAAATCCCTCACAGGGCAGTGTAGGGCATTTCTCTGCTCAAAGCCTTGGTAGGGATAGAGAATGAGCAGTCATCATGCTCTCTACAGAATCTCAATAACCCTTAGGAAGTTCCTCTCAGTCTCCGCTCCTCCAATTTAGATACCTTGAAATAGGAAGTTCCTCTCAGTCTCCTCTTCTCCAATTTAGATACCTTCAAAACACAGCTAAGAATCTCAAAGAACAAATCACAAATGCCACCAAGAACTCTTTTAGAGTAGGGAATATAGAAAACATGATGCTTGCTCTCCAAAGTTTGTAATCACCTTAGAGAGATAAAGCATCCATGCATGATGTGTTAACTAGGAAAGGAAATTAATAAACTATAGATATATGCCTCAATATGGATGAGTTTCAAAAACAAAATATTGATTTTAAAAAGGCCTCAGAAAATTACAAATAGTATGATTATATTTACATAAATGTCCAAAATAGATAAAATGAAAATAAATCTATAAATAATAGCTAATACTTTATAGTGCCAGCAACAGTTCTAAATGTCTTGATTCACCTAATTCTTACACCAATCTTATGATATAAATATATTTATTAATTATCTCCATTTTACTTAAGGCCCAATAGGTGAAATGCCCCCACCAAGGTCATGTGTCTGGCAAGCAGTGGAGGAGATGAGATTTGATCCAGGGCCTAAGATCCACCCTGTTAAACACCAGGCTACACCATCTCTCACTTATGTAAAGGATAAAAGAATGCTAAGCTATTTGTAGCTCCTCAGCTACAAGCACTCCAAGCCTTTGCTTGCATGGCTCCCTATGTCTGGAAGGCACCCCTTCGCCCATCTGGTCCTACCAACTTGGGAAATATCCAGTCATCTTTTGAGCTTGATCTAAGTAAGGGCTTTCTCCTCCATGAAGCCTTTCTTTTATCCCCAAGTAGAAAGACTTCCCCCTCCCTTGGGCCACTTATTTATTTATTTATATATCTCTTTCACACCTGTCCTTCGCTCTCAAGAACAAGGGCCATTTCTTCTTAAATTTCATATCTCTAGTCCCTTAGCATAGTGGCAGGTAGAAAGTCATTGATCAATGTGCATTTTTCTAATGAGAAAATAATTACTAAATGAATGGCATAAAGCTTTAGTGTGAATTGACTATGAGAGAGCAAAAATTCTTGCTTAGGAATTACTCCTAGAATCTGTAGGGGAGAAAAAAATTTCGCCTTCTCTTAAGTTCTGTAATGGGCACCTGCAAATTAAACTGACAAAAGACAGATTAACAGGAAAAAAGTAATACAAATTTTATTAATATTTTCACATGCACAGGAGCTTCACAGAAAAGAAGTGAAAACCCCAAAGAAGTCTTTAGACTTGGGAGCTTGTATGCCTTTTTAACAGGTGATGAACTCTGAAGAACTGACTAGACAAAGGAAAAGGGGTGGAGGAGTGGGCTCCTAGGGGTGGTAAATTGTGGAAAGGTGACTAGAAATGTATGGTAGATAAGGATTGTTATGCAGATTAATCTCACATACTAGGAAGAGGAGAATGACTCTTAACCACCAAAGATGGGAGAATGGAACACATTTAAAATGGGAAATCAATGTCATTTTTACAAAGGGAAATTTATAGTTTGCTTTTAAGCAGAAAGGGGAAGGGCAGAGAGTTCTTCCTCAAAAATAGCTCAAAATAGTACTTATGCTAATGTAGCATATTTTGGGGACCATAATCTGATCCCCTTCAAACCCATACTAGAAAGGAAAGACTAAAACTAGGGAAACTCAGTGCTTAGTTAAGAGGGATGAAGGTTACAGAGAACAGTTTTGACTAAAGAGGGAGGAGTGAGTCTGGAACAACAACCAAAGGACCTTGCTTTTTAGTGATTGAGGCAAACCGCTCCAATAATTGGATTTGGGAAAGAGAACAGAAGTAAGGATGAATCAGTATGAGACGACTAGTTTGATCAAAGGCTGATTTGTAACAACCTGGGCTAAGTTCAACAACAGAACTTCATCAAGGACATATGCACTGGAACATGGCAAAGCTTTTATGTTCTAAACAGTTGGTGCTCACTTTGTGCCATACTATGTCTGTGAATAACAAAGATATGCAGGGCCTTGGCCTTGCTTTGAGGCAATTTACTCACCCACTGCCATGGCCATTCATTTGAAAAATAATAATGAGTACCTATTATATTTTAGATACACTGGAAAGCATTTAAATGAATGCATAAGTGACTGTGCATGTGTTGTGTTGAACATATGAAAGTCAACATAGTAATATTATTTTGTGGTATGAGAATTGAGGTTATAATGATCATTGATTTATTTAATATTAATTTTAAACATTTATGCATGTTGCACTTTTTCTTTCTTTCTTTACTTTTCTTTTTTTTTTTAAAAAAACCCATCTGTGAAGTGCTTAAAGGAAGAAACCATGCTGGTGGGAAAACGTCATCATCCAATATGGTGGGCTTTTATTCCAACAGAAGAGCTTCACAGTCTTCTCTCTGTACTTCTAGAAAACTTCCCACTCCCTTCAGAAAGTGTTTTTAAATACTTAATTTTAAGATACACAAACTTCAGAACAGCAGAAAGAATCTGAAATATTTAGGGGTAAAATGTCCAGAAACAGAAAGGAGAACAAAGTAGGAGAGAGGAATTGAAACTGTGAGAAGTGGTTGGAATCAAGAAAGAAAAAGAAGGTGAAAGAACCACAGAGCCAGAAATAATCTTATCTTTGGGTAACTTTACCAGAAAAGATGCACACAAAATGTGTCTAACTGTAAAATGCCATGTCCAAAGAGCTGGGACTAAAGGAACATGATTTTAAAGTGTTTCTGTTTTCATGTTGCAAAGAGAAGGTACTAATCCCATGGGATGACAACCCTCCCGGAGCCTCTGGAAGTCTTCCTGCTCACCTCCTCCAGCTTTAGGGACATCTTTAGGCTACAGGAGCCATACTCAGGTGCTGGGGAACCCCACAGGAGAACTGACCAAAGCCCTAGATGATTTTCTTCAATGGGACTGAAGGCAATGAGGGTGAATGCACCTGAATACATCCATTTCTTCCACTTAGGAAAGAGGGAGAAGAACCCAGCAAGAAAACAGTCCCTGTGGCAAGGCTCAGTTTGGGTCTAGTTGGCAAGATCATAACCATGGACTAAGGGTATGATTGCTGGGAGTCGTTCGTTTGCAACTCAGAACTTTTTAATGGCATAAAAAGGCACTGGTTATGAGATTTGACAGGACTGAATTTCAATCCTGGTTTTGCTAATATCCAGATTTTTTTTCTATATATTTTTAGTTGGCCAATTAATTTCTTTCTATTTTTAGTAGAGATGGGGTCTCACTCTTGCTCAGGCTGGTTTCAAACTCCTGACCTTGAGTGATCCTCCCGCCTCGGCCTCCCAGAGTGCTAGGATTACAGGCGAGAGCCACTGCACCCAGCTAATATCCAGACTTTTGACTAAAGTTATTGAATCTGACTCTAAATCTGTAAAATGGAATAATAATCAGTGGTTGCATTAAAGGATGGCTCAGTCCTTTCTCCCTAAATTGCCCCAAATTAAAATATAATCTATATCAACACATTGTGCTAGCTATATAAACACAACTTCAAGACCCAGTCCCTGTCCTGTATCCTCTATCCCAACCCAGAATGTAATCCCAAAGCCTATGCAATAAAGAAATCCTGTGACTGTCACTGATAACAAAATTTACCTCTCAGGGTTTGATGACATTAATTGAGAAGGGAATCATTCCTTGAAGCAGTACCATCAGCTTTAGAATAGTTCCCAGGGATTACTGTGTAGTCTTCCCCTCATCCCCCTTTTTAACCTCAGGACTACTTTCTTGGTATGGGAGCCATAGAAAGTGACAGAAGTGGTGGAGAGAAGATACATAGGGAAATAAACTTTGGGAAGGTAGAAAGAACAGTTTTATGTCTGTGAGAGATTTGGGGAGAATTTAGGGAGAATTATAATTCTTCCTCCCAGTCTATAACCCCAGACCCAAAAGAACATCTGTGTCCACAGAAAGAAAACCAGATGAGAAGGAATAACTTTTTCAACTTTGATAGAAAGGCATACACCTCACCCACCCTAAATCTTATGATGGGAGATTGCTCTGTGGTTTGTAAACCACTGGATGCCAAAACAAGGGACAATATGACATATTGTTATCGAAAAAGCAAATGGCATTAAATAACTAGTACTTGATCCTTTGGCAAATCACAGGCTTTCTAATTATTTGTTTTCCAAGAACTGAAGGAAGATCTTGATGAGTTGTTACCAATAGATCAGTAAACTTACTTTTTGATAATAGTTCATTATGTGATTTTTGGCATATGATTGAGAAAAATTTCAAAGAATCATGTTGGATATCAGAGAAACGTGACATAAGAACCTTTAAAAAGTCTCTCTTCCATAAAAGTAATAAGAAACACTGGAATAAACGGTCAGTATCAACTTTTTCAGAACTCTGGAAATTAACCAAAGGTTTGCAGCCATCCAGGGAGCATTTATTGAAGAAAAATGGCTAAATTTCAATAGAATGGTGAGTTTTGTGGCATGTTAACTTGCTTCCCCATATCTCCCTCTAGCTCTGTGGTAGCCTTGAAAACCAACATCTTGCAATCGTGGTGAAAACCAGCAGCCTGGCAACCACTGGAGTGGCTGGAGCTTCTTCAAAGTTCCATTCCCCGAAAATTGTCATTATTTGACCTGTCTGGTGGCTCCCTGGAAGACTTCACTTGTAAGGCTGCCTTTATTTAACCTGACTTACAGCTACCCAGTGTGAACTGTCTTTACCTGGGGATGTTTATGGAAAACCATCAGAGGTGATTTGTGAACATTGCAGCCATCTGAGGCAGTGGATAATAGTTGGAGGTAAGCAATAGGCTAACCAAAAAGCTTAAAAGGAAAAGCTAGGGGCCCATAAGAGGCTTTGAAAAGCTCCAACATATTCCTGGGAATATGTTGCCCATAAGGGGCTTTGAAAAGCTCCAACATATTCCTGGGAATCTAGAAGGCCAAGTATGTGTAGATCTGTGTGCATGCCCAGAGCTGTGCACATGCTCAGAAAAGACCTGGGAAGTCCTTAAAGTCTGACCACTGGCTAACCTTGAGACTCTGCAGAAGCAGAAAGTAAAGGCTACTAAGGCAGAGTTGTAAACTTCTTAGCTGAATGCTAAAGGTGTGTCCCAACATGTAGACAGAGCTTGTTGGCAAAGACTGGAAGATTTATTGGTTCCAAGCATGTGAAGAAATTCCTGTCTAATCATTAGCTGACCACTAAGCTAACCAAACAGAGATTTCAGTGGCCACACACAACAGAGAGTACAGACTTTTCAGAACTATTTCAGAAAATTCACTAAACAAACAACAAGAACAAAATAGCATCAGTAAACCTTTGGGAGTAGAGAGAATCAGATTTCCAGAGTTGCCAGATTACATTATTTAAAATGTCTAGTTTTCAACAAAAAAATTTGAGACATGCAAAGAAGCAAGACAGTATGGCCTGTACACAGGAAAAGAAAAGAAAAAAAAAAGAAAACCTCATCAGTAGGAACTAAGAACTCCTTCAAGAAGCCCAGATGTTTGAACTTACTAGAAAAAAACTTCAAATCATCTGTTTAAAATATGTTCAAAGAACTAAAGAAAACCATATTTAAAGAACTAAAGGAAAGTATGAAAACAATGTCTCAATGAAAAGGGATATCAACAAAAAAAATTATAAAAAAAATAACCAAATAGAAATTCTGGAGATGAAAATTATAACTCAAATGAAAAATTCACTAGAAAGTCTCAAAAGCAGATGTGAGCTGGCAGAAGGAAGAATTAGCAAACTTAAGAAAGGTCAATTTAGATTATTCTTTCTGAGGAACAGAAAGAAAAAAGAATTAAGAAAAATGAGTCTCAGAGAACTGTGGGATACCATTAAACATACCAATATATATATTTATATTAGGAGTCTGAGGTGAAGAGGAAAGAGAAAAAGGGGCAAAAGAATAACTGAAGAAATGATGGTGGAAAATGTTCCAGATTCGATAAAAAAAAAAAACACATTAATCAATATATCCAAGAAGCTCAATAAACTCCAAGTAGGGTAAACTCAAAGAAATCCATACCTAGACACATCATAATCAAATTGGTGAAAATAAAAAACAAAGATGGAATCTTAAAGTATCAATGCAGAAGTGACCCATCACATACAAGCGATCCTCAATGAGATTATCTAGTGATTTCTTGTTACAAACCACAGAGGGCAGAGGGATGACCAGAAGTTGGTTAAGGGGCACAAAAATACATTTATATAGAAGGAATATGTTCTAGCATTTGATAGTACAGTAGGGAAATTATAGTTAAAAATAATTTATTGTGTATTTCAAAATGGCTAGAAGAGAAGAATTGTAATGTTCCCCAAACAAAGAAAAATGTTTGAGGTGATGGATATCCCAAATACCCTGATTTGATCATTACACATTGTATTCATGTATTAAAATATCACATGTACTCTAAAAATATATGCAACTATGATATATCAATTCTAAAAAAGAAAAGAAAAGAAAAAAACACAGTGGGCAGAAGGCAGTGGAGAACACATTTAAAGTCCTGAAAGAAAAAATACCTGTCAACCAAGAATTCTATATACAGCAAAACTATCTTTTAAGAATGAAGGAGAAATAAATACATTTCCACACATGCAAAAGCGAGGGAAGTTCTTTACCAGTAGATCTGCTTTGTAAGAAATGTTAAACAGAGTCCTTTAGGTTGAAATGAAAGGACACTAGACAGTAACTCAAAGCCGTAAGAAAAAGTAAAGAACACTGGAAGAAGGAACTGCGCATAAAAGACAGTATAAACGTATACTGTTTGTAACTCTTTTCCCCCATCTTCTTTAAAAGACAACTGCATAAAGCAGTAATTACAAATCTGTGTTAATGAGCATACAATACGTGAAGATATAACTTGTATGTCAATAACAGCACAAAGGAGAGGGGAATGAGTATAGAGGACAAAATTTTTTATATACTATTAAAATTAAGGTAGTATTAATCCAAACTAGATTGTTATAAATTAAGATGTTAATTGTAATCCCCAGAGCAATCACTAAGAAAATAAATTAAAAATGTCATAAAAAAGTGACAAAGAAATTAAAACTATATACTAGAAAATACCTATTTAACACAAAGAATTGGGTGACACTGCTATAACAAATTTCCCTTTATTCTCATTTGTTTATTTATGTGAACTTTGCTTCACATAAATAACAATTTATGCTTTGTGCTTACACCTATGGAAATAAAACATAAGACTATCTATAACCAATTCCTGTCTCATTATAGCAAAAGTAATATTTATCCATGATACATGAACTTGAAAGAAAATCAACACCATCCATCTTATCAAGGGGTAAATTCCCAATAAAATTTTGATTTCATGCTGGAAGATAATTATTTATTAAAATGTGTAATATATTTATGTTGTTTTGATGAACTGTGCATTAACAATAATTGTAATTATAACTATCTGGATAAAAATTGTAATACTTAAAATCATTTAGTCACAAGAAAAATTTTTATGAATATACACATAATTTTTTTTTTAGAAAAATATGATAGAACACTCAAAAGGACTTCTACATATAATAATACATTACATTATGAGAAGGGATACTGTCTCAAACGTGAGCTGAAGGAGAACTTTTTGGTGTGATGGTATAGCGGTGCCTTCTGGGATGTATCTAGTATTCCTAATAAAATGTATCTAGCACCTAAAAAGTTCCTATCAATTTTCTAGTAGATTTTAGTGAGATTAGAGCCCTTCTGGAATATCGATTTATCCCACTTGCGTAACTTTTAGCCTTATGCTGAATCTAATGATCTTAAATTAGAAATTCTTTTTTAAAAAGTCTAGTATCTTAATAATCATCTTTTTTCCCCCATTAAATGTCTCTATCAATAGATAATATTTATGATGGCTTTCTCAGGAATCTTTCTCTTGTGTCAAGTTTAAAATAAAACTTTGTTAAGTTATCTGAGAAGTTGTCTTAACTAGGATAACATTCTGTGGGAGAATTAGAATGGAAATATGAATTCAACATGAAAAGGAATAATGTAAATTTCCAAATCTCAGAGAGCATGTCCATGTATTTCTGATATGGATAATGGTGACGTCTACATATATCACTCCATAAATTATATCCTTTGTAACTTTTAAAACTTATGATAAAAAATTTTAGATATGAAAGGGGCACATAGTTTTTCAAAATTTACTTTGGGTTTTAAAAATGAAACAGTTGAAGACCACTGATACAGATCTCACATTGGGCAGAGTCAGGACTCAGCAGGCCCTGTAGGATGCGCCTGGGATCAGGGTCCCTTGGGGAGCCTAAGGAAATGAGGAGCGTGCAGCCTGGTAGTGCCAGGCCTTTGCACACACTCACTCTGTGGGCTGTAACCCATTCATCTCCTGACTATTTCTTCTTGGCCTCAGAATTTTTTCTCCTTCGGGAAGCAATGAAACAAGGATTTAGAATTTGGGACTTGCTATGTTCCAATTTGGGCCAAATGTTTTTGAAAACTCTTCCCAGTGTGGCTTCTCTTCAATACATGTGTTTCAGTGACCTTTGACTAGACAGAGGACAGAAAAATAATTTGGAGAAAGAGATCTTTTAAAGACTATATGAAAGAGAGAGAGAAAGAGAAAGCATGATGAAAGGACAGAATATTTTTCTGTTGGAAGGAAAATACTTCCAGATTGCATCTGTTTTTTTCAAGGTTCCAGGGGAGGATATACAGAGATACTCCTTGATTTAAAATTTCAGCCCTCCTGGGAAATTTTGCTCTGGGTGCCTGTCAATTCTGCAGGGCAGAGGTGGGCCCAGGATAAGGCTTAAACACACTTAAACTCTCATTTCCAGGTTTTTGGCTCACCTTGGATGAGCTCCAAGCCTGCTTTGTCAGGCCTGCAGAAAGACCTACATGCATTTGGGTCAAAATGGATGGAGGAAATGGGGAATTATAGACTAAGAAATCACTATTCCTTCTTTGTGTACTGGCTGGCTTGACCCTGAAGGCTCCTTCCTCCTTTAAAAGTTTTGTTTTGAAATGTAAATCACAATAAAGATTGGAACAGTGAAAACAAAACTCAGGAGTAAAAGAAAAGGCCAATGTGTCCTATGTATGGAATTATGGAACAATCCTGCCCAGAAGGGAATAAGGTCCTGTGTTGCCCTGATTTCGGCTTCCCAGGATTCCCAACCTATCATTAGCTTGACAGTTACTTTCTCAGCTTCTACTACTAAAAAACAGGAGCAACAAAAGCTGCTTCCCTCCCTGAAAATAATGCAGCCAAAACACCACCACACTGGTGAAAAAAGAGGATGATCCAACTCTTCTCTGATTCCTTACAGTTCAGTCAGCAGCCTTGAATTTCAGCAGAAAAGGAAGCTCCCTTTTCCTCTCTTCCAACTAAAAGAAAAGGCTACTCCAAAAAGGAGGAGGAGGAGGGGAAGAGAGAGAGGAGGAGGGAAGGGAAGGGAGGGAAAAAAAGAAAAAATATATAAGATGTTGCATTGATTCTAAATGTGATAGTTGACTGGAGAAAACCTCCAAGCATTAAGGTGATGAGCTCAGATTCCTTTTGTTCACCACTCCCTTTGTTCCTCTCAGATGATTGCACATGGGCGTTTGTATTCATAGCTATTAATCACTCTGTATATTTAAAAAATTTTTTTTTCCCCTTTTAAATGTGAGCTCAGGTTGCTGACAGAGAAACATTGTTATGGCCAACGGGTTTTTCTTCTGGGTCCCCAGGACTGGTCCCCTCTCCTCCTCTCCACCATGCTCCCCCTGTCCCTCTGATTTCTCTGCAGCTGAGGGTGTGAAAAACAAGCTGGGGCTTGTTTCATCTCTGCACATCCATGTCAGTCTCTCCTACTCACCTCTGCAAAACAAGACCTTTGTTTTTTTTTTTCTTTTCTTAGAACAATATCTGGTGTGATAACAGTTTGAAAAGCACCACCCATCCTCTCTGCGACCACAGAGCTGAACACAGTGAACCAAGACTTATAAACAAGGATGTAGACCTAGAACACGCTGGGGCCAGGGGAGGAGCAGCAAGAAGAAAGCACCAGAGCTCAAAGTGGGAGGGGAGCGGAGAGCAGCCAAGTACAAGAAGCAAAAACCAAAACTCAGACCTCATGAAACTATCATGAGGTTGAAGACTTTAAAAGATTCTTTTACTACGGATTTTAGAGACTTCTCCCCTTACCCTGAGGGACCCAAGGGTTATAAACCCAGATCTTTGAAAGTTCAGCAGAAGAGTCTAAGGGAGGCATTCAACTGTTCTCTCAGTCTCTGCACAGGGAAGGGTCTCAGTGCTGTTCAAGACGTCCTTAGGGTCAGGTGTTGTGAACTATTAGGTTGGGCAAGATTTCTAGGGGCTCGGAGCAAACTTGGAGAAGATGGGGCACGAGCGAATGGCCAGTTGGTTGGTGTGTTTTTCCAAGCAGTGTGAGTATCAACTCCCCCATTCTAGTATGATGGAGACCTGTGGTGGTGATGGGGCAGGGGGCTCACTAACCACCCTGAGGTGAAGAAGGGGCCTCCAGAGATGAAAAGCTGGTTAGCAAGAGTTCAGGAGGCAAAAGCGCACGGGGTGCAGCAGCCCATGCCCTGGAAGGGGCAGCCACTGGAGAGACGTTAGAATGCTGGTTCAATTATCTTCTCAGACAGTTTCATCCACTGTTTTAATAAAGTACCAAAAAGGAGAGGTGCCAAGTGTGGTGGGTAAGCGGGGTGGAGAAAGCAGGAGGGGAAGGGGCAGTTCTACTCTGTTTCTATATTCACTGATCATCCTAGATATGACCTAATGTCAAGAACTTTGCAAATACAACCAGCTGCCTGTGGCACCCATGTGGTTCAGCTGTTGCTATTTCTGGAGTGGTATAAATGTCCCAGTGCTAGTGTGAACCGGGGTGCCGAGTACCAAATGTTCCTGAAAGAGCACCTAGGAGTGTATCTTTCACTGGATGGTATGTAATAAAAACTTTACCCAAACGTAACGTGCTGTTATTGGTTGTAGATATTATCTGATAATAATCCTGTCAAGTTCTTGTTTGGACCAGATCACTCTGTAAGGGAAGAAAGTTGGCATGCCTGTCTTAAAATTTCTTTCTCTTTTCTTTCTCTCTCCCTCCTCTCCAACAATTCTTTCCTCACCCTCAAGAAAATTTGGGTTCTGCATTTGCTCTTGCACACTCCTGAGAATCTCATGGTTTACTTTATGATGATAACATTTGTACCAATAATGACATATTTTTCCTAAGAAACTTAGAAGTATGTGTTGCTTGTTCTCTTGTGTTCCTTATGAGGTAAGAAAGAGAGTACAGTGTGTCTGTCCTCACTTTACCAACGGGGAGATTAAGGACAGAGAGAGGAGTTGAACAGGCTGTAGAGTATATGTGACATGACAGGGTCTCTGGAGAAAGCAAACACTTTCAAAGAGCCAGTGAGTCAAAACGGCGGAAACCCATGCCAAGGGAGTTCTTATGGGGATGACAGAACTGTTCCATCTAAATGAAAATAAAATATATTCATGTAAAAGAAAAGCCCCCAAATGCAGGTATCTAACCAGCAAAGCGGGTGGGGTTGGGTATGTATGTATGTTGGTGCTGATTTCTCAAATCTTGCCTGTGCTGACTTCTGTGCTATCAGACTGTGTTCAGTCTCGTAGAATGCGGTGCAGGCATTAGACTGGCAGCTACAGGATTTAGGTCTTGTTCATGAGTTTTTAAGTGAGATCCTAAAAAGCAAAGGTCAAGCAAGACCTTTGCATAAAGCTTGATGGGAATTAATGTTCCACAGACATTTTTTAAATGAATCACCAATTCCCAGCAGTTCTCCAGGCAACAGCGATCAGAGACTTTGGGAGGTTCGTATCAACATGGGAGTGGTGGAATGGCCCCTTAGAAAGTAGTGGGTGGTCACCAGGCCACAGGTGCTGGGATGGGTGGGAACACTCCTTCGTCCTACAGTAACCTTTGTCCCACCTCCCAATATGAGGTGGAGAAACCATCACCACACGGGGCCTGATTATGGTTTTCAGGTTTGGCAGGATTTGTGTTGTCTTCCAAGTGCTGCAGCCCCCAGATCTGAGTAAGAGAGGGGCAGGTAGACATTTCCCCATGTGAATGAATCAGCTAATCCCTGAGTTTCGCCCTTGCATAGCTGCCTGCACATGGTGTCGTCTGCCAGCTAGCGGAATAGGGGGTCTTTAAATTTTATGGACAAAGACAAGGCTTCCAGAAAAGGATTCCCTTGAAAGCAGCTCAATAAAGAATTCCAAAGCAACATGTTTATAACAATAATAGATGTTTCTCCACCAACCACTTTGTTTACAGTTCCTTTGCCTCAGGCTTCTGCCACTACAGTTCTTTTTCCTAGCTCCTCTCCTGTTTTTATGCACTAAAAGTGCATTAAGTGTAAGACACTTAATAGAAACATTAAAAACATTTTTTAAAAAGGGAAATATCAGGGTATGGAACTTTATAAATGCTTGGTGAGAAAAAGAAGTCCAGACACTGCCTCTGGCATTTTCTGGGTAGGATTTTTTCACTGGTCCCCAACACAGAATAATCAGCTTTGTTAGTAATATTTAGTTCCCTTTTCTTTAAACTCACTGGGATGAGGGCATATGGGAACGGAACTTGTGGTAAAGACTACCTTGCCACAAGAGGACCCCACCCCTGCTTACCTTCCGCTGGATCGTAAATATGTAGTGAATGGTAAATGTGGGGCTTCCTGTATTTTGCAGTGGATGTTGCCACACCACTGTCTCCCGTGGAATGAACCAGAATGTAAAATTTACACCTCTTTTGAAACGTGATGAAGCAATGTAGAGTTCAGAAACAGGATGACCACATTTTTCTGTACTCTATTGCACTTTTTTGCACAATGTGTAAGAACACAACAGGAGAAACCCACACAAGAAGGAAACAGAACAATTGAGGTCTTTGGTTGGGCAGGCTGCAAGGTCAAGGGCAGAATAGGAAAGGCCCCACCTAGTCAGCATCCTCTAGCAGCTGTTACTCCTGTCTCCCAGTCTCCACTGCTCTCTCCTCTTCCATTATCCTCTCCCATCATCCAGCCAGCAGTTCCTGGGCACCCTGCCATGCCGGCTGCTGGGGATACTGACCGTGGGTGGTATGCGGGTGAAGAATAACTAACTAGCTCTTGGGTAGGGGAGGTGATTTGTTATGTGCTATGGTTTGTTTACCCCATCTCCTGATCTCATGTTGAAACTTGATCCCCAGTGTGGGAGGTGGCATCTGGCGGGAGGTGTTTGGGCGGATCCCTCATGAATGGCTTGGTGCCATACTCAGGGTGTGAGTTCTCACTCTTAGTTCCCAAAAGAACTGGTTGTTGAAAAGAGGCTAGCACCGCCTCCTCATCTTCTCTCTTTCTCCCTTTCTGTTCCTCTCTTGCCATGTGATTTCCACACACAAGACTCCCCTACACTTTTGCCATGAGTGGAAGCAGCCCAAAGCCCTCACCAGAAGCAAACGCTGGCACCATGCTGCTTCTTTCTTTTCTTTTTTTAGACATGGCGTCTTGCTATGTTGCCCAGGCTGGTCTCAAATTCCTGGCCTCAAGTGATCCTCCTGCCTCAGCCTTCTGAGTCACTGGGATTACAGGTATAAACCACCATGCCCAGCTCCATGGTTCTCATACAGCCTGCAGAACTGTGATTCAAATAAATCTTTTTCTCTGTAAATTACCCAGCCTTAGGGATTCCTTTACAGCAACACAAACAGACTAAGACACATAGTCATGATTTTCGTAGTGCACATACTCCCACCATGGTTAATTTCAAGCTACTAACATGACATCATTGAACACAAAGTTGGGAAGAGATGCACAGTAAGTCACCATTCTGTAGTGTTTCCACCAAACAGATACAATAGACATAAATAGTCTCCAGCACACAGAGAATAATAAAATGTAGCAATTAGGAAAAGAGAGGTTTTGAGTATTTATTCACATTGTTTAAATATAATTTAATTGCACATTTATATAATTTAATTTTCAATCATGGCTGTTTTAACCAATAGCTCACAACATTTCTGAAACTTTAACAATTGGCTCTCCTAAGCAGGTATGTGGCAGTTCCGGCACATCACTGGACAGAGATAAATAATGCGTGTTGTCTGCTTCATGAACTTTTTTTTTTTTAATTTAGAAAGGAAGACACATATGCGTGTAAATAAGCAGTAGTGAAGAGTTGATGTGGCCGGGCGCGGTGGCTCACGCCTGTAATCCTAGCACTCTGGGAAGCCGAGACGGGCGGATCACTCAAGGTCAGGAGTTCGAAACCAGCCTGAGCAAGAGCGAGACCCCGTCTCTACTATAAATAGAAAGAAATTAATTGGCCAACTTAAGATATATATAGAAAAAATAAGCCTGGTGGCACATGCCTGTAGTCCCAGCTACTCGGGAGGCCAAGGCAGAAGGGTCCCTTGAGCCCAGGAGTTTGAGGTTGCTGTGAGCTAGGCTGACGCCACGGCACTCACTCTAGCCCGGGCAACAGAGTGAGACTCTGTCTCAAAAAAAAAAGAGTTGATGTGATAATGCAGGAGGGAAGTGCTGGGTGTGGAACTAGTGGGGAAGCATAGGGAGACCCTATTATGGACCAAATTTATATGTGGAAGCCCTAATCCCCAGGGTGGCTGTATTTGGAGTAAGGAAGTAATCAAGGTTAAATGAGGTCATAAGGGTGGGATACTGATCCGATAGGATTAATGTCCTTAAAAGAAGAGCCACCAGAGAGCCCTCTGTCTCCCCAAGTGTATGCACCAAGGCAAGACCATGTGAGGACATAGTGAGAAGACAGCTGCCTGCAAGCCAGGAAAAGAGTTCTCAGCAGAAACTGAGTCAGCTGTAACGGGGTTCAGGCTCTGCTACGTCAAAATACAGCACCTTGGCATTTGAGAAAACAGCAGAAGCTGGAAGGTTGTTTTCACATTCCCATCCTTCCCCCTGAAGCAAGTCATAAGACCTTATTTGAGACATACCCTCCCTATACCTGGAGGAAAGGAACATCCTTTCTTTCTTAAGACACAAGGAGAAAGATAAGAATCTGAGCACACAGTCCTTGCTGCATTTGCTACCATCAGATCATCACTTTGTCCAATCATACATCCCCATGACTGTCTGCTCTTCATCAGTCCTAAGCATAAAAACACGCAGGTTTCTCTGTTTCTTTGGGTCTTCATTTCTGAAGGCTCCCATGTCACATAAAACTTCTATTCAATAAATTTGTATGCTTTTCTCATGTTAATCTGTTTTTTGTTACTGGACCCTCAGTCATGAATCTCACATGGGAAAAAATTCTTCCCCCCACAGCCAGAACCTTGATGTTGGACTTCTAGCCTCAAGAACTGTGAGGAAATAAATTTCTGTTGTTTACGCCCCTCAATCTATGGTAATTTGTTATGGCAGCCCAACCACACAAATACAGAGCCCTAAACTAAAACTACCTTGAAAAGAAGCTGATAAATTGGACTCAACAGAAGCACCTGGGAATACACAGCAGTGAGCTGGTTTGAACTCAGCAAGTGGCCCTCGCTATTCAGGAATATTTCCTCTTATCACCAGTCAGTTTCTGCAGATGCAAATACTCTGGAACAATTGTCATCCTTGGCAGAGTGTTGGCTGGGCAAGGGAGAACTCTAACGTTGGAGCCCAAGCTGAGAAACATAGCAGTGTGGGCAAGAATTGGGGGAACTGGGACTGCTCATTGCAACAAGAAGACTCATCGCACCTGTTGAACTTTGCAGGCCCAGTCTTTGCCAGTGACTTTTTGTGGCACAGAAATAAATAGCACAAATGGGGTTAACAACATTTTCTCATTCCCAGAAGTCCTCGCATTGATAATAAAATTGATGCTCTTTAGATGAGAAAGGCTTTGAGATTCTTAGACAATTTGGTGGCTGTGGAGAGCTTAAGGGAGTTCTTCCTAATGCAGTATGTGTGGATATGAGCAAATAGTAACAATATATTAACAGTTATGACCATTTATATTCTGATCTGTTGAACAGGTAATGACATATTTACCAAGTACATGTATATATGCTTAGAGAAAAGGATGTTGGCCAAAATTTGAGAAGTATTTATCTCTGGATGATAAGTTTGGGGGATATATTTATATTGTTTGCATATTTATATTGTTTGCATTTTTAATAATTTCACCTTTTTGCCAAAAATTAATAAATAATAATTGTCAATTATAAAAAAGACTAGTACATTTAAAGGAGTAAATTAAAAATCTGTCAGGAATGGTGGCATACACCTGTAGTCCCAGCTACTCGGGAGGCTGAGGCAGGGGGATCGCTTGAGCCCAGGAGTTCTAGGTTGCAGTGAGCTATGCCGATCAGGTGTCTGCGCTAAGTTTGGCATAAATATGGTGGCCTCCCAGCAGTAGGGGACCACCAGGTTGTCTAAGGAAGGGTGAACCAGCCAGGTCAGAGACAGAGCAAGTAAAAATTCTCATGCTGGTCAGTAGTGGGAGTGCACCTGTGAATAGCCACTGCGCTCCAGCCGGGGCAACATAGCAAGACCCAGTCTCTTTAAGAAAAAAAAAAAAAAATCCAACCATGGTCCCAAGAGCCAGAAATAACCACTGTTAATATTTTGGTGTATACCTTCCAGATCGTCTGCTCTGCATGGTGTATTTCTTTTCTAACCTCTCATCAGCCTTAAATTAAACTGCCTCCAATCCCTAGACCTGGACGTCTGAGCCCTGGGGGACAAAAGGCTCACAGCTCACACTATTAAGTTTTTAGTAGGCCCTTCATCCCTGCTCACGTTTTTTTGGTTAAATAGGTTATGTCTAAGTAGCTCTTTTCCATTTCCCACAACTGTTTCAAGGCTTAAATAATCCTCTGTATCTCACTTCTAACTTCAGGGAAAATATAGATCATCAGGTGTGACTCTTTTACTTTATTCTCTTCTTCCTTTAAATCTATACTTTTTTTTTCTTCCCCTTCTATTTCACATGAAAACCTGTCTTTCACTCCACGGTCCATGATGCTTCTTTAAAATAAAAATTACAATTTTTTTTTTCTGGCTTCATAAGTAATCATATCTATAGTGAATAATTTAGGAAATATAAAATAAACAAGTAATAAAAAATATGCAGGTAACTCAAACACTGAGACAAATCACTCCTGACATTGTAAATTCTTTGTTTTTTTCTATGTATGATTGTATATATTTGTACATTAAGTATTTTTTATACAATTGAAATTATTCTGCTTATGCTATTTCATAAATCTTTTTCCACTTACAATGAATCATGAATATTTTTGCTGGACCACAAATATTCCTCAATGAGACTTTAAAATAACTTTTTTAAGTTAAAAATAACTTTAAAAAAATTTTAAAGCGGTATATTCTTATTGTAGAAAATTAGAAACTTTACTTAAAAGGAAGAAGAATACTTACAATCTTATGTCTGAGATATAACCAGCTGACAATTTTTATATAAATCTATTTTACAAAAATATGTTTAGCCAGCCATCTACCATTCTATATCATTTGTGATATACAAACATTATCTCATTTAATCCTCATAAAACACCATGTAGTTGTAATTATTATGATAATCTCCATCCTCTAGATGAGGAAACTGAGGCCCAAAAAACTAAGTAATCTGTTCAAGGTTTTGTGAGTGGCAGAGGTGGGTTGGGCAGTCTGCCTCAAGAGGCTGGATTCTTTTTTTTTTTTTTTTTTTTGAGACAGAGTCTCACTCTGTTGCCCGGGCTAGAGTGCCATGGCGTCAGCCTAGCTCACAGCAACCTCAAACGCCTGGGCTCAAGCAATCCTACTGCCTCAGCCTTTCAAGTAGCTGGGACTACAGGCATGCGCCACCATGCCTGGCTAATTTTTTCTATATATTTTTAGTTGGCCAATTAATTTCTTTCTATTTATAGTAGAGACAAGATCTCGCTCTTGCTCAGGCTGGTTTTGAACTCCTGACCTTGAGCCATCCTCCCGTCTCAGCCTCCCAGAGTTCTAGGATTACAGGTGTGAGCCACCGCGCCCAGCCAAGAGGCTGGATTCTTAACAACTCATCCATACAGCTCTCAATTTATAGAGAACATCTTCCTGCGTCAATAAATATTACTCTCTGTGTCATGCTTGCAGAGAATACTCTACCCCAGGATCAAATAAATATTGTTTTGTTTTCTTGTGGTTCTTTTTATAAATTTCAAAATATTAAGGGAGTACAAGTGTTTTTGTTACATGGGTGAATTGTATTATGCTGAAGTCAAGGCTTTAAGTATGCCCATCACTGGAATAGTTCATTCTACCTCATAGGTAAGTTCTTATCCCCGACTCCCAATCCCCCAGATTTTCTTTTTGAATTACAAGTTGCATGTGAAATTGTTTTTTGTTTATGCTGTGAGTGTATTCTCATTTCAGTGTTTTCCAAATGGTTAACAAATGATCTAACTTTTATTTATTGAATAACCTATCATTTCTCCACTAATTTAGACTGCTGCCCTTGTTTTTGCTTTTATCTTCTCTTGCCCTTTTTGGAAACTTGTTTCATTTATTATCCACTATCTCCCCTGGATCTTGAAAATATGAAATAGCTTTGAGTCATCTGTACATTTTTGCTTGATTGATTGATGCACTTATTCATTCAATAGCACTTATAGGGGATATAACAGTGAATAAGAAAAAAAAAACTCTCTTGGAACAAAGAGCCTAGAGATGTATAAAACACTTTTTAAAAACATTTATGTTGTATTTATAATGTGCCAGGCACTGTTCTTAGTGATTTACAAATACTATCTCATTTAATCCTCATAGCGAGACTATGTTGTAAGTTCTATTTTTGGCCCCATTTTTCCTATGAGGCAATGAAGCACAGAGAGGTCACGTTACTTAGCTGCTAAGTGGAGGGTTGGGGAAAGTTAATGGGCAATTCCAATTTTATGCAATAAGTGTCATTTATCATAGAGGAAATACAGGGTTCTGTGGGAGCTCTTGGCAAGGGCATTTGACGGAGCTATGGCAGTTAGGAAAGACTTTTGCAGGGAGTAGCATTCAAATGATTCCTAAAGAATGAGGATGAGGCTGGACACAGCCTGGTGAGAACTGTAGTGGGAAGTAGGGGTTAGGGGTAGAAATATTTCACACAGAGAAAGGCCTAGAGAAGAGAGAAAGAGAGACTGTTGTATACTGCAAACTGAAAGATATGAAATGTGGCTGGAATAGAGTGTGGGGTAGGGAGAGAGGGTGGGAGATGGAAAGTCCCAGAGTTGGAAAGATCAACAGAAGCCCATCATCCTGGGCCCTGGAAGGTGCTTTAAGGAATTTTAACCGTAGTCTCAATATATGAGGAGATACTGAAGGGTTTTAAGCAGGAGAGAGATTATTCCAGGTTCTGGGTGAGGATGGGTATCAACAGGGCAAAGCACACTGCTGGGGGTTCTTGCAGTGATCTAGGTGAAGAAATGGTATTTCTAACATCAACAAGAGTGGTAGAAATGGTAGAAAGGGGAACGGAGAGAAACAAGTGGCTTCAGGTGCTTCAGAGGAACTTCACCAGACAGCAGGTGAAAAGGGGGAAGTCAGGGATTAAGACCTGGCTCTTGGCTTGACCGATAATGTTCCCATATTAACATCTAAGGTGTCTTAGTCCGTTTTCTGTTGCTTATAACACAATCCACAAAACTGTGTAATTTATAAAGATAAGGAATTTATTTCTTACAGTTATGGGGGCTGAGAAGTCCAAGGTTGAGCACTTGTATCTGGTGAGAGCCTTCTTGCTGGTGGGGAGTTTGCAGAGCCCTGAGGCTGCGCAGCATAACACAGGGCGGGAGTGCTGAGTGTGCTAACGTACTAGCTCAGGTCTCGCTTCATCTTCTTGTAAAGCCAGCAGCCTACTCCCACGTAACTCATTAATCCATTAACCTAGTAATTTATGAATGGATGAAATCCATTCACAAGGACACAGCCCTCATGACTCAGTCATCTCTTAAAGGCCCCGCCTCTCGATTCTGCAACATTGAGGATTAAATTTCAACACGAGTTTTGGAGGGGACAAACATTCAAACCGTAGCATAAGGCTTTGATAACAATGTGGATAGTAAATAGGCTTAATATTCATATAATGCACAAAGGAGAAAGAAAGCTTTGCCTATAGTCTAATCAGAGCATTCCTATGACTTCATCCTTCACCACTCACTAAGCCCTCATTAAGGAAAGTCTACAAAGTTTATAAATACGGCAAATGTTAAGAGTAGTATTTCTGGGCATGCAATTAGGTATAATTATAATAGTTATTTTTTTTACAACCTTACTGAGATATATTTCATATACCATAAAATTCACCCATTTAAACAATATAGTTCAGTGGTTTTTAGTATGTTCATGAAGTTGTACAACCATTACCACATTCTAATTTTAGAACATTTTCAACACCCCAAAAAGAAACACTGTGCCCATCAGCAGTCATTTCTCCTTCCAGTTTTCTTGCCTAACCCAGCTCCAGGCAACTATTAATCTACTTTCTGTCTCTGGATTTGTCTATTTTGGACTTTTTACATAAATAACATCATATAATACACAGTGTTTTGTGACTTGCTTCCTTCACTTAGCATAATGTTTTCAGGTCTATCCTCATTATAGCATGCAATAGTACTTCATGCCTTTTAATGGCTGAGAAATACTCCATTGTATGGATATAGCACATTTTGTTTATGTAGTCATCAGTTAATGGATATTTGGGTTGTTTCCACCTATTGGCTACTCTGAAAAAAGTTGCTGTGAGCATCCATGTACAAGTTTTGATATCAACATGTGTTTTCCAAAGCGACTGTACCATTTTACATTTTCACCAACAATGTATAAGAGTTCCAATGTCCTTGTATCCTCCTTAACACTTGTTATTGTCTGTCTTTTTTATTTTAGCCATCCTAGTGGGTGTCCAGTGGTATCTCATTGTAGTTTTGGTTTACATTTCTCTAGTGACTAATGATGAGCAATTTTTCATGTGCTCACTGGACACTGTACATCTTCTTTGGGTAAATGTCTACATAAATTCTTCACCCATTTTTAAATTGGGTTGTCTTTGTAAGAGTTTTTATGTATTGTGGATACAAGCCCCTTGTCAGATACATGATTTGCAAATCTTTTCTCCCATTCTGTGGTTGTATTTTCTTGATTATGTCCTTGATACACAAAAATCTTAACCTTTTATGAAATCCAATTTATGTATTTATTTTTGTTACTTGTGCTTTTGACGTCACATAGAAGAAACCATTACCTCACCCAAGGTCATGAAGATTTACTTTTATATTTTCTTCTAGGAATTATATAGCTTCAGTTCTTACATTTAGACTATGATCCATTTTGAGTTAATCTTTGCATATGTGGAAGGTAGAGGTCCAAATTCATTTTTTTGCATGTGGATATCCAGTTTTCCCAGTGCCACTTGCTGAAAATACTATTCTTTACCCCACTGAATTATCTTGGCATACAAAAGTTAAGTTTTATTTTTTATACTTTTTCTTCCAAAATTACCACCCTTTAGAAAAAGAGAAAGATAAAGAAGAAAGAAAAAAAAAACCAAATGCACCTTCTTTTCCTTTTTTAATGGAAGAAACAGGAGATCACCAGAAATAGTGTATGTACCAAAAATTTCTGTTGAGTTTCTATTCTGACACCAAACCAAACCATTACTTTTTCGTTAGCTCAGTCAAAATAGCCAGTTTCTTCTCAAGCACCACTGTTTCAAAGTTTGTGACAGCAGAACTATTTGGTAAATTTTGCTGCACAAGCAAAGTGAAAGCCCCATAAAAATAGTAAACAATTTTTCCAGGGACTTTATGGGTCAGGTGTGCTTGAGATGTTACCTATGTGCTGAAGCAGGAGACAAATGTAGTTTAACAGCATAGGTTATTTGATTATAATGCCAGTTTCAAAAATGTTTCCAAGGTTCGTGAAGTAGTGCATAATGTTTAGTAGCATACATTTGCCAAATGAAACTTTAAAATTAAGTTAAATCCTTCTGATAATGTTGGTGGTGGTATTGCATACTGGATCAGTCTTTTTTGAGAGTATTATGGTGACATGTTAATATACTGTTAATAGTTTGATTTGGTAATGTCTTTTGGAAAATAACCTAAGGATATAACCTAACAGAAGAAAAAAAACGCATATAAAGATGTGTTATCTATAATAGGCAAAAACAGAAAAATATTCCAGTGCCTAACAATCAGGGAATGAATAAACAAACCGTTTTACAATGGAGTGTTATAGAATCCTAAATAATAACTATGGTTATTATAGTACAGTATGGTATAATAATATGTACAAATGCATGTCCTAAATAATGTTGACATAAGCAAAGCAGGATTAACATATACACCTTAACTGAAAATGCTCTAAGGATAGAAGTACACTGACAAAGCTCAAAATTAATTTAGCACAATATGAATATCCATTAGATCCATTTTCACACTCCCCCCAAAAAGGCTACTTAAATGTAACCCTGGGATGGAAGTTAAACCTTTTCTGAGGGCCAAAAATAAGCATCTTTATTTTTTTGACACATTTTTTCTTAGTTATTTCCCAATGCATTGATTCTTTATTTCAGTATCTGGGGGGGGAAAAACACTGAGCAGAAATTAAAGATTTCTTAGAATTTTGCTGTTAAAATTATTATTCCTGACAAGTTAATCAACATCCAATGAGGTGTTATTTCTTCCATGCAGGATGAGCTACATTGGAAATGTGTCCACACACAATTTAGGGTGAGAAATAGAGTGAACTTTTAGTATTGGGTGGTATATTCGTTTCCTAGGAATGCTGTAATAACGTATCACAAACTGAGTGGCTTAAAACAACAGACATTTATTCTCTCACTGGAGGCTAGAAGTCTGGAATCAAGCTGTCAGCAGGGCTGGTTTCTTCTGAGGACTCTGAGGGAAAATCTGCTCCATGCCTCCAAGTTCTGGGAATGGCTGTCAATGCTTGGTATTCTTTGGCTGCCTCCACCTTCACATCTCATCTCCCCATGACTCTGTGTCTTCTTTTTTTTTTTTTTTTTGAGACAGAGTCTTACTCTCTTGCCTGGGCTAGAGTGAGTGCCGTGGCGTCAGCCTAGCTCACAGCAACCTCAAACTCCTGGGCTCAAGCGATCCTTCTGCCTCAGCCTCCCGAGTAGCTGGGAATACAGGCATGCACCACCATGCCTGGCTAATTTTTTCTATATATTTTTAGTTGGCCAATTAATTTCTTTCTGTTTTTAGTAGAGACGGGGTCTCGCTCTTGCTCAGGCTGGTTTCGAGCTCCTGACCTTGAGCGATCTGCCGGCCTCGGCCTCCCAGAGTGCTAGATTACAGGTGTGAGCCATCGCACCCGGCCAACTCTGTGTCTTCTTATAAGAACACGAGTCATATTGGATTAGGGGCCCACCCTACTCCAGTATAACTTCATTTAACTTAACCAGTTATATCTGCAATGATCCTATTTCCAAACAAGGTCACATTCTCAGGTCCTGGAGGTTAAGACTTCAACATATCTTTTTAGGGGGACAAAATTCAACTCACAACTGGTGGCCCTGGAGTGAATTTAATTAATATACTGTTCTGATTCATTTCTGAATTTCTCAGAGCAAGACCTATGACACACATGACAGGTCCCTGCAGGAAATGGGGTAGGTGGTGGAGAAACGGGCTGATGAAAATAGGACAGCATTGCTCTGCTAGACTACTGACCTTTCTGCCTGGGAGGGTGGCCTCACTTCTGGCTGAGTATGGATGTAATCATTAAACCCAATGGATGAAGACAGCTGAAGGCTGTTTCCTCGATTTTATGTTTTCACGTGGAGGAACACACATTAGAGAAGTGCTCCTGCCCTCGTTACTCCCTTATTCATCCTCCTTGGCTAAGGGTGACTTAGCTGATTTGTAAATTTGGAAGAAGGCTGTGAGCATGCCCCAATCAGCCCTTTTCTTTCCTCTTTGAAGCCACTTGCCTGCATGTCCTCTGTTTCCTCTACACACTAAATTGTGTTGGGGCAACACTCCAGGGGGAGGGCCTGTGGCTCTCCAATGCTGCTTATGACTTGTTGAGAAAGGCTGCCTAATTCTGGGGTCAATTTTAGCCTATTCCTTGGCTAACAGACCTAAGCCACACTCTCCAACCTGGCCTTAATTTACATTGGAAATACGTCTGCATTGCCTATAATACAGGTGATATTTTTATTTTCTTTTCCCTGTCTTCCTAAGTCTCAATTGGTTCCAAATCCAGGGAGAAAAAAGGAGTGTCTCCTTAGGCTTTCTTGAAACTCCAGAAAAGGATACATACAGCGAGTTCATTTTTTTGATGCTTTACACTGTGAAAACCAGGTGTGGAACAGATATCAAAAAAGGTAGGAGGGAACACATGTTCTTGTAGCTGTTTATGCTGCTACAATAAAATACCTGAGACTGAGTAATTTATAAACAATAAAAATGCATTTCTCACAGTTCTGGAGACTGGGAAGTCCAAGACCAAAGCACCAGCAGATTAGGTGTCTGGTGAGGGCCTGGTCTCTGCTTCCACAATGGTACCTTCAGTGCTGTATCCTCACATGGAGAAGGGATGGAAGGGCCTAGCTAGTTCCAGCCCTTTTATGAGGCACATCCCATCCATGAGAGCCCCGCCCTCACTTCCTGATCACCTTCTAAAGGCCCCACCTCCTGATACTGTTGCACTGGGGATTAAGTTTCAACACGAATTTTGGAGGGGACACGGACATGGCACATGTTATTAACCTCCAGCTTCCAAGACTCTTCCCAGAGTCATAAGAATGAGGGGTGAAACATGCTGCCGCAGGAAAAGAGGCGGTGGTGGGAATTAGGGCACACTTTGTCCATTTATAGCTGTTTTTGTTCCTATCTATTAATCAGCAAACATTTGCGGAGAGTCCGCTCTGGGCAAGGTGCCATGCTGGTCCCCGCCGAGAACACAAAAAACCGTAAGGCAAACACAGCCCACCCTTAGTGGATTTACAGTCTTGCTGGCAAAACAAGCCACATAAAAAAGACAAGTTATGATACAAGACAGGATATGACCAGTGCCAATGAGTTTTATAGGCAATTGAAGTGCCATAAAAATTCAGAGGAGGAAGAGAATACTTTGAGACAGTTTGGACAGATAAGAAATTGGGGGCATTCTCGTTGGAGAAGGGAGTATTCCAGGCTAGGGGAAAGGACTTGGAGGTAGAATGTTCAAGATGTTTTAGTAAACAATTTGGGCAACATTACAGAGTCCCTGCTGTGTGAAAAGCCAGGGGATTGATGCACACAGTGTAATGTGGTGATCCATAGCGCGGCTGTGAAGTCAAACTTGTAGAATGGAGTTCCAGCTCAGGTTCTTATCCTTGGTGTGCTCTGGGGCAAGTCACTGACTTCTCCAAGCTTCAGTTTCCTTATCTATGAAGCAGGTGCTGTTGTAGGCAGTGAGGATAGAACAGTGAGTAAGAAAAGTCCCTATTTATTTTGTGCTTACTGTATGGCACAGGTAGTGTTCTGAGACTTTATAAATGTTAACTTATTTAATTCACAGGGTAATCCAGTGAGGTAGGTACTTTTATCATCTTCATTCTACAAATGAAGAAAGTGTGGTCCAGAGAGGCTCAGCACCTGGCTCTAGGTCTCCCAGCTGGCAAGTAGCAGAGGCAGGATGCACACTCAGGCAGTCTGACACCAGAACCTGTGCTTTTAACCATCATGCTGACTGGCCTTGAGGTAGAGGGTTCACACAGGTATGTGGCAGTGGGCGATGTGATCGGGGATGTGTGGAGATGACCGTGAACACCAGAGTAAAGAAAATAAGAATATCTTGCAACTGGAATTCTTTTCAGTTTACTGCTTTGCCGCTTGAACAAGTTGTCTGGACTTAAAATTATAGGTTTCGGGTGGTCATGGAAGTCTTGCAGTAAAGATAAGTAAAAAGCTATTTTAAGAAGATTATTCTTCCTGTAACATAAATTATGGTTTGAGGAAGAGAAAGTTTGGAGGTAGGAAAAACTAAGTAGAAAGAGATGATAAAGTCTGCATCTAGGGCAGGGGCAGTGGGAATGGGAAGGGAGGAATAGGTTTAAAAGACGGGAAGGGAAGTCTAATTAGCTCCATTTAAAAATGTTTAATATTCTAGTCTGTCCTGGTATTTAATGTCATGGATATATCATCTTTTTATTTGGTTTTCACGGTAATGTATGTGAATAAATGTGAACCTGAAAGAGCCAATCCTTCCAAATGGATCCCAGTGGCTAACTGGGCCTAAATTTAAAATAGAGCCAAGTGGTCATTTACTGATTAGCTGTCACACACATACTCTGAATTCTCCCAAAACCTTCACCTTTATCTTTAGGACTTTCAGAACTCACCTGATCCAACCAATCAGAGCCTCTCTTTCTTGACAAATTAGGGCTCAGCTGCATTAACCAATCTGAGCTCAGCAAGTTTCAATTATTCATTTGCATAAACAGACCTGATTGGGACCCTGGGCTGGAAATTTTGCTATAATACCTGAGCCCTCCCTTTGTTCTTCAAATGTACCTTTATGCCTTCACTTTTTACACTGGACTGTGTTTTTGTTTTGTTTTGTTTTATTTTATGTTGTTGTTTTTGTTTTTTTTTTTTTTTGCTATAGTAGGTTTTGAGCTTTTAGCCACTTAAAGAATAGCATTTGAAAAGGAGGTACCTTATAGCTAAAGCAGGAGATTGCAGATTGGTATATGTAAAAAGGTGATATAAATCTTCTTGGCCACCTCAGTCCTATGAAAATGTCATGATTTGGAGAATAGTGTTCATCTTTTAATATTCAGAAGAGGTATTGGATTGCAGTGTCTATAGCTGAATTTGCTTGACGTCTCCACTTGGGATTCAGTGGTCTGGAAATGGAAGAATGATGCAAAATAACTTTGTTGATGGAGGCCAGGTTGGGAAGAACTGGAACTCCAAATCCCACTAAGGCAAGTGTATCTAGTTCTCCTGTATTTAACCCTTTCTTTGATTGTCTATGGAGAACAGAGCAGAGAATGCGTGTGTTCTTCACCCAACTTTTCAAACCCCCTGTCACAGAGGTCCATACTTAGCAAATACTCCACACCTAGCAACCAGAAGAAAAGATAATGCTCACTCTTTTTAAAAAAACTTTGGTGTAACCTTAAATCTTCAGATGATACCTAAGAACAATGTATAATAGAATATGTACATTTATGAAATAGATGCATATAAGTACATGTGTATATGTATACACTAATATGTAAGGCATTTTCTGGGAAAGCAAAGATAAAAATTATCTCTCATGGGATTTGCATTGTTAGAAAAAGCAAGCTGCAGGAAAGTTATGTATAGCACGATTCTATTTCAGTTTTTAAAAAAGTGTACGTATGCATGTTTGTGCATGCATGTGAATCTATCTTCCTTGGGATTCATTTAGCTGCTTGGGTAAAATATATTTTATCTGTTGTGGAAAATTCTCATATGTTATGTTTTCTATATTTTATTTTGAAATGACTATAGATTCACAGGAAGTTTCAAGGATAATACAAAGAGATCGCTACCTTAACTTCATTTTTCCCAATGGTTACATTTTATATTACTTTAGCTTAGTAGCAAAACCAGGTAATTGACATTGGTACAGTGGGTGTGTGTAGTTCTAGGCCATTTTATCAGATGTGTAGATTTCCTGTAAACCATCACAATCAAATGTAAAATTGTTCCATCACCATAAAGATCTCCCTTGTGTTACCCCTTTATAGCCACTCCCCCCATCACTACCCTTAATCTCTGGCAACTACTAATCTGTTAAAAAATGTTTTACAACATTTGTGAATGTTATATGATTGGACCCATACAGTATGTATCTTTTTGAGATTGGCTTTTTTCACTCAGCAAGTTGACCTTGAGGTCCATTCCAGTTGTTGTGCATATCAATGCTTCCTTTTCATTGCTGAGTAGTAGTCTATGGTTGGATATAGCACAGTTTGTTTAGCAATTCACCTGCTGAGGGACATTTTGGTTGCTGCCATTTCTGAACTATTATAAATAAAACTACATGGACATTTGTGTACAGGTTTTTGTGTAAATGTGAATTTTAATTTCTGTAACATAAATGCTGTGCAGCGTGATTGGTGGACTCTATGGTAAGTGAATACCTAAGTTTTTTGAGGAGATGCAAAGCTAATTTTCAGAGTGGCTGTACCATTTTACATCCACATCAGCAATGTATGAAAATCCCAGTTTCTTTACATTTTCACCAGCATTTGGTATTGTCAGTATTTTTTATTTTACCTGTTCTAATAGATGTATATTGATATTACATCTTGGCCTTAATTTGTATTTTCCTAATAACTAGTGATGTTGAACATCTTCATCTGTTTATTTGCCAGCTGCATTTTTTTGGTAAAGTATCTGTTCAAATTTTTGCTCATTTTTGAACTGGGTTTTTATTTTATTTCTGAGATTTAAGAGTTCTTTATATGTTTTGGATTGTCTTTGCCCTATTATCTTTTCTTTCTTATCTATCTTCCATATCACTTCACTTTCCTTTCATATTTTCCATTTCTTTGTCTCCCTAAGCTGCATTGTTAATGTTGTCTTCAGCTCTACTTTCTATTTCACTGATTTTGTTTTCAGCAGTACCTAAGCTACTGATAAACACATCCAGTGAGTTTTTAATTCTATTATTATGTTTTTCATTTCTGGAAGTACTTCATTCTCTTTGATATTTTCTTGGTTGTTCTCTATCGTTCCTGGTTTCTTCCACATATTTTCAAACTTGTGTATTTCTTTAAACATATTAAACATGACCATTCTATAGTCTGTGATAATCTTATTATATGAAGTCTTTGTGGGTCTTTCTCTACCATCTATAGTTTCTTTTACAATTGTTTGCAGATCAATGATTTAAAAATATTATAAAAATAAAACCTAGATAAAGAAAAACACACAAAACAAATGTATGGCTAATGAATTATTATAAAGCAAACTCTATTGTTACTTACACCTAGGTCTAGAAATTGAACTTTGACAGTCACCCTCCATGTGCTCCATCTCAATCCCAATCAATAACTTTCAAAATTACACATCACATGGTACACACAACTATAGACAAATTCATTTCCTCTGTCTTGCAAGTGTTTCAAACTCTAGAAATCTGTAGGCTGTCAGACGATCACACTGAATGAACTGAGTCTTCTCAAACACATACAAAATCAACTGCAGCAGGAAATGAAATGATTGCCTCATTAGAAAAACAGAATGAGATTGGATGAAAAGCATGAAAGAGAGCACATAATCTCTCTTTTTCTCTCTTTTGGCTCTGGTACAATTTCTTCTCTTTAGCTATAGAGAAGGAACAGAGGCTGTCTGACCATACTTCCCATATGAGCCTCTCCTTGATTTAAATGTGATGCTCAGAGATCTCAATTTATGACCCCCAGAAGTATCAACCAACACATACTATCAAGCTCTCTGCAGGACTGAAGAATGCATTTTGCAAAGCTCCTTTTATAACTATAACTATAAAACTATATATTTTACTATCGTAATACAAAATTTTCATGGAGTATTATTATGTTTCATCATCCTTATTAATATGGTATTAAGTTTACAAAATTACCCCCTTCCCCAAATGTTTTATTTAACACTGTGTTTTTAATTTCTGTATCAGGCAGCTGTGATGCCACATGTTGGGGCCCTGCTGAGTCGGGAAATTATACATTTGACAATTATGAAATTGGGCATGATTGATTTAATCACTGTAATCATTGGCATTGTGCAGATATGCAACTAAGAGGTTTTCATTCCAACAATTACGCATGATGAAGTCATGTTACGTGGGCAGCTCATCCCTGTGTTTATTTCTGTCTAAATGGAAAGGACAATGAAGAGTGAGGTATGATCCAAGGTACAGCACTGCTAGGTGAACCCACATTATGCAGCCAAGGAAAGAATAAGGTCGAGTAATGAGCGTAATGAAGTTTCTGCACTGTACCTGGCTCTTTCTGAACTTGGTCATGCAAATAATTTGTATCTAATTAAATATGTATTTATGCCATTATTCTTCAAAGAGTATTAAAAGGCAGAGTATCTGGCACGTGGTAAGAGCTTTATAGATACTTGTTTCTTTCTCCATAACAAGTCCTTCAAGGGGGTCCTGGGAGCTGTGGAGGGGTGGAGCTACTTCAAACCCCTCACTCTCTCATAAGGACCCTCAATATCCTGGAGGCAGGGCAGATAGGACAAGAATGTCTTTCTCCCTCTTGGCTCTGAAAATTGATTTGAGTTACTGACCAGACAAGGCAGTGTCTTCCCATTGTGAAGTGGTACCTATTTAGGAAGGCTAGTCAGGCAGTCTTTGAAGAAGGTCAACAGGGCCTACACCATTCTTACCATTATGGAACTTCAGAACCTGTCTGGGGAAGGAGCATGCTGTGGCTTGGCAAATCATGTGAGTCACTTCCACAGAGCTCTGCGGGTGTGGATTGGAAGGAGGCTGTGTGTGGATGTGTGGGAGCGGGGAATAAGAAGAAGGATTTGGGGTGGAAGTTTGGTCCAAGATATTGTTCAAGTGCAGTATAAAAGATAAAGACATGTTGTTGTCCATGGCCATCACACAAAGAATCACAGTATGGTAGAAGGAAGCAGGACCTTGGTACCATCTGCTCCAGTACCTTCATTTTGCGGATGGGGAAATTGAGCCCTGGCAAGAGTGATCAAGATCACATAGCTGTGAGAAACCAAATGGTCCCTACAACTCAGGCCCCCTGACACGCCCTTATCACCCTTCCCGCGAGACTCACTCATTGTCCCTGAGAAATCCGAGAATCTGTTTATAACACATAATTGGTCCCTCTTGTAACTGGCACAAAGCTTCCATCAGGGCAGAAATTATAGGATGAGTTAAAGAATATATTCGTCATTTTCCTGTGTGATAATACATGATCTAATTTAATCCTCAAAATGGCCCTGAAAGGTAGGTGTTTTCAATATTTTCTTTTGTGGACGAGGAAATTGAGGTGTAAGAAATTATGTGACTTAGACACTAACTGGTTGGGACTTGAATTGTGGCTGGAGCCCACGTCTTCAGACCCTAGACCATGGGCAACATGTCCTGGCTGCAAGACTCCACCCCTATATGCAGTTAACTTTTGCATGTTAGACTGTAACCCCTTGACACTATCTTTCAAATGAAAACTTGTTTGCTTTTCATACATGTAACAATAAGTTGAGTTATTGCTGCTACTAAGAGGGTGGATTGGGCCTCTCTGCTTGGGGGAGCATCTTTGCGGGTATTTTCAGTGTCTGCTCCTGACAGTGTCACTCCCCACCGAGTGGAAGCACCGTCCACATCCAGCCTCCACTTAGAGGATTTGCGGATGAGAACTTGAGTCAGATCCTGTGCTTTCCACCAGCCAGTGGTTCTCAGCTGGGACAATTTTGCTCCCCAGGAAACATCTGGCAACGTCTGGAGGCATTTTCCATTGTCAAAAATTGGGGAAGAGGAGGATGCAAAGTTGCTATTGGCATCTTGTGGGTAGAGGCCAGGGATGCTGCTAAACAGGGTCTGGATTGGGGTGAGGCACCTAGGGTGAGTGATTTAAGGAGGATTTAAGTGATTTTTCAGAGCCGTGAAGATGCCAAAGGTACATTTGCAGGACGCTGAGGGTAAGCGCCTCCTTAAATTGTGTGCCCTGGATGCCTCCAGGCCTCACCCCAGTCTCCTGCTGCTAAATATCCTACAGTGCATAGGACAGCCTCCAGCAACAAAGAATTACGCAGCCCAATGTGTCAATAGAAACCCTGCACTACATTGCACTGTCGGTTGTCTGAAATATATTGAACTGGCTACACTTTTCAGGCACTGTGCCTTTGACAACTGGCTGCCTCCACAGGTGGCTGGTTTAATCAGCTCATTTGCTTCCCCTGTCTTTTCATTACTGTCAACCACCGTCCTGTCATTAGACAAGCTGTATAAAGTGCTTGTGGGAGGGTCATTAGGTACTTACTCTAGGGCAGTGTTTCTCAAATGTTGGCTTGCAGCAGAACCACCTGGAGGACTTGTTAAACCACAGCTCTCTGGGCCCCAACCCAGTTTTTCTGACTCAGTAGGCTTGGACTGGAGCCTGGGAATCTGCATTTTGCATGTGCTCCCACACGATGCTGTTACTGCTGGTTTAGATGAGAAAACCACTGTTCTTTGGACTAGCTATTTGGAGTGGTCCAAGGATCACTTGGGAGATTGTGAGAAATGCAGTCTCAGTCCCATCTCTCCTGAGCCACTGTGGGTGAGAATCAGAATTTGCCATTTAACAAGATCCTGGGGTGATTCATGTGCATGTTAAATTTTGAGGAGCTGGGCTCTAAACCAGTGGTTCTCCATTCTGGTTACATATTAGGATAACCAGAGGAAGCTCTTTGACTTACTGAGTTGAAGAACTTTTTACTCACTTATTCTTTATGGGGAAAGCACTTTCATGAGCCTCTTGTTACGGTGGGGTGTGAGACCCTAAGTGCACACTCGAATTGCCACTAGGCTGCCATCTAAGTTGGGTGAGCCCTGGTAGCCCTGGTGACTAGTGCCAGGACCAGGATAGGTTTGGCTAACAAGGCTCTTCCTGATTGGTCCTGCTGAGCTCACAGTGTCTCAGAACTTTATACTGGATGCCTCCTCCCTCATCTTCATCTGGCTGATACCTTATTGATATTTCAGTCTCAGCCGGATGCTACCTCCTGGAGAGAACTTCCTATAGCCCCTCCCACCCATCCAGAACAGCTGCCCTACCCCTTTCTGTCTATCCCACTTCCCTGTTTTATCTTCTTGAAGTACTCCTTCCTCCTTCTATATGAAGTTGTCCATTGGTTTATGTATTTGTCATCTGCCTTGTCTACCACCGGACCTTGTGTGTCTGTTCACTGCTCTCTCCCCAGTGCTCAATAAATATTTGTTGATTAAACAAAGTATTAATAAATTAGTTTGGGGATAGGTTTTGGGACAGGCAGAATTCAAATGTTCTTTATAGGAGACGCAAGAGGACTTTGAAGTTCCTGGTGGGAAGTCTGGAAGAACAGGGACCATGAAAAACAGACGTCCAATCTGGATTTTCACCTTGTGAGGTATGTGTTATGAACCTCTTACTCTTTCTCCGCAACAAAGTCTTCAATGAAGTCTACATCACTCAGTGATAATTTTGGGGGGTACAGGAGAGGTTATTTAAGGGGAACTCAAAGAGGTTCTGAATTCTGCATACAGGTTGGCACAGGGCTGAAAATGGAAGGGGCAGGTTTTAGCAAGCAAGAGTAAGAACAAGGGAGGGTCCACAGCTAGGTGACTTTAAATACAGTTTCCTCTGCCTTCTCCTGCTCTAACCTGCTGAGCTGGAGTCTCCAGAGGAGGAGCCTGAGAACACATGTAACTAAATGCTGTATTGGTGATCTGTGGGGAATCCCAGGTCAATCAGATTACAGCCTCCAGGTTCACATGAATAACATCCTGGTATATTGAGAGTATAGAAAGAGCAACCATGGGTGGGGCAGGGAAAAAGGTAGAATTCTGAAACCAGGGAAGTGTCATGCTGATTTTCAATGCAGGATAAAAAAGGGAAATTTCAATTGCATTTATGTTGTTATTGTCCAGTGGTTAGGAGTCTGCACTCGCAGTCAAATGGCCTGGGTTTGAATTCTGGTGTCAATACGGATGAGCTGTGTGATCTTGGGAAAATTACTTATTAATAACTTCTCTAACCCCCCATTTCCTCATCTGAAATGGGGATAATGATAGTACTCACCATGTTGTGCTAGTGTGTAAGTTTAAGTGAGATAATCCATGCAAAGTGTCCAGAACAGTGCCTAGAACATGGTCAAGGCTAGCTATGACATTTATTATTATTATTGTGGTGGTGGTGGTGGTTGAATAAAATACTAAAGTAGACTACTAAAGGGGTGATTCATAGGAACTTAGAAGAGTAAGCGAAGACCACTAGTGGGGAGGAGGGGACTCCTCATATCTAATAGCAGTTTCAATACAGACTCCTTCCATCCAGAGTGGACACTGGCCACAAGCCAACGTGCCATCACTGCTTTATTTGCCAGGGAGACTTAGATCAGGGTGACATGTTGTCTCTGGATTTAGCAAAGTCACTGACAAGCACTTTTAGGATCTCTCATGGAGAAGATGGAGATATAGGTGCTAGCTCTCGGATGAGTGAGCAGATTGTGACTAACTAGCTGAAGGCCTACCTGGTGGGAGTCCTCTGCCAGCCTGCTGGACTCTTTTCTATCACTGGTCCTTTCACAATTTTGATTAATGGTTTAGGATGGGTGTTTTGCAAATTTATTTTTGGCACCAATTTTTTTCTTCCTATGCATCGTTAATAGAAAGCCCAGGATACAAAACATGAAAGCAGAGCTGCTCTGCTTGAAGGGTTGGATGACAAGAGCACCCTTCATCTTCTGAAGCAGTTATGGAACCTTTAGGGCTCTGTGGCTTGAAAACTTCAGAGCTAGATGGAAACACAGAGGCCACACTAGCCAGAATCACAGCTAGAAATGCTGGCAGGCTCTGACTTGTTGGGCTGCGTGCACGGCATGCACTGGGCTCCAAAGCCGAGGAGGCAGCGTGGCCCAACACCTGAGAGCTTGGCCTTGAAAGTCAGCAAATATGGGTATGATTTTGAGCAAGTTTATGAACCTTGCCAAGTCTCAAATTCTGCAACTATTAAATGAGGAGAGTAATTGTACCTACCTCATAGGGTGTTTGTGTGATTCAAAATGGAAAAATGAACTTAGAGCTTTTGACATATTGTTATTAATATTATTATCACTAATCATCTTTACTTGATAGAGACAAATTCAGCAAGATGACATTTAATGGGGTAAATATAAAATTTTATATCTGAATCCTACAAGGATATGCAGAAATACAAAGATGGAGTTTATTAGCAATTTATGTAGGAAAAAATGTAGACATTTTAGGTGACAGTGAAACTCAATGTAGAAGTCTACCATATGTAGTCAGCAACAGTGACAAAACAGGGCTAATGCAATCCTAACCTGCATAATCCAGGAAATTTCCACCTTACTTATTCCTGGTCAGTTTACACTTCCTACCTTCGGAGTCATACTCTCATAGGGAAATAAAGGAATTGGACTATTCAGAGAAGGGTGGTGAAGGCCCTGTATGGGAACCACAATGTTAGAAGAACAGCTGGAGGCATTATGATATTTATGCTAAAGAAGAGATGTCTCAGAGGAGGGTGACATGACAGAGGTTTTCAGATATGTGAGTAGACCTCAGGGGTTTTATAGGGTCTCAAAGGGATATTATAAGCCCTCATGGGGTAGAACTAGGAGGTGGAAGCTTCAGAGAGGTAGATTTAAGCTCTATATAATAAAAAACTCTCCAGAAATAAAGTTCTTTGTTCAGCAATACAATGGTTGCCTTGGGGGCAATAAATTCCCTGTCACTGGATGTCTGCATAATTTGGCAGGGTATGTTACAGAAAGAACTCATGGGTGGTTAGGCCTGGATAATTTTTAAAAGCTTTTCCACCCTTGAAAAATCTATGTTTTACTAGTAAATTATAAAATGCTGAGTAGTGACTTTATGGGTGGAAACAGCTAGAATTTCTTTATAGAAAACATCTGTTAATGTGAATCCCAGACCATTCCCCATGCTGGAGATGGCCTTCCCCACTACTGAACAATGCAGGCGCATCCCAGCTCTTTTGTCTCTTCCTTTTACTTTATTTGAAAATACAGCAATAGAAAAAGAGGAAAAAAGGAAGGGAGGAAAGAAGGAAGGAAGGAGGTGGGCAAGAAGGAAGGAAAGAAAGGAGGGAGGAAAAAAAGAAAACATCTGTCAATATATATTCATTATATCTGTATAGACATTTCTCCAAAGAAGACATTTAAACAGCCAATTAGCACATGAAAAGATGTTCAACATCGTTAGTCATCAGGGAAATGGAAATCAAAACCACAAGATAATACTTCACACCCACCGGATGGCTGTAACAAACAGACTGATAATAACAAGCGTTGAGGAAGATGTGGAGAAATTGGAAACCACATTGCTAGTGGGAAGGTAAAATGGTGCGGCAGCCTTGGGAACCAGTTTGGCAGTTCCTCAACAGTTACCGTAGGACTTAGCAATTCCATTCTGAGGTATATACCCCGGCAGGGGTGGCGAACCTGTGGCCATCCGATTTCAAGATTGTTCTTTTTTAAGCACCAAAGGAGGCAAGAAAAGCTTCATCTTTCTCTGGTGCACCCCTTTTAATAAAAGGACTTGTTCTGTAAAATACGGATTCAGTCAAAAGGCTGCACATAAGGCCACAAGTTCCCCACTCGTGCAAGAGAAATGAAAAATATCTGTCCACACAAAAACTTGTAAGTGAATAATGCTGCTATACAAAAACTTGTAGCAGCATTATTCATAATAGCCAAAAAAAAAAAAAAGGAAACAACTCCAACGTCCATCAGCTGATGAATGGATATATAAAGCGTGGTATAGTCATGCAGTGCAAGATTGTTTGGAGATAAAAAGGAAAGAAGTACTGATATGTGCTACGGCATAGATATACCTTCAAAATATTACGTTCAGTGAAGGAAGCTAGTCACAAAAGACTACCTATTGTACGATTCTATTGAAATGTAAAGAATAAGCAAATCTATAGACAGAAAGTAGACGAGTGGCTTCCAGGGGCTGGGGAGAAAGGGAAAGTGGGAAGTGACTGCTAATAGGTACAAGGTTTCTTTTTGGGGTAATGAAAATATGCTAAAATTGATTGTGGTGATAGCTGTACAACTCTGAATATACTAAAAACCACTGAATTATACACTTTAAATGGGTGGATTGTATGACATGTGAATTAAATCTCAATAAAGCTAAAATAAATCAATAAATCTCTACCTATCTTCATTTGGAAATTCCACCAAACTACTAACTTTTAACTGTGACAGTCTAACTGAACATAAAGAATTTAGAGGTATTTACAGCAAGTATAACAGAGGATGGGAAATATCCTTTAATAAAGAATTCTTCCAAATAAAATAAATATAAATAAATAAGGAAAAGATGAACAGCACAGTAAAAAACTGGGCAAAGGACACAAGATGCAGAAGTACAGATGAACAGAAAATTCAGAAAAACATGGGAGTGGGGGGAAAAGGGGAAATATTGGTCAAAAGGTACAAATCTTCAGTTATAAGATGAATAAGTACTGGAGACCTAATGTACAGCAGGGTGACTGCAGTTAATAATATAGTATAAGCCAGGCTACAATACAATCACAATGTATTACAATCTAATGATATATTGTAATCTTAGCTACTCCAGAGACTGAAGTGGAGGACTGTTTGAGCCCAGGAGTTCGAGGCCAGCCTGGGCAACACAGTGAGGCTCCCATCTCTAAAATAATAATAATTAGAATAAGAAGGTATTGTATAATTTGAAATTTGATAAGAGAGTAGATCTCAAGTGTTCTCACCACAAAAAACAGTAACTATGTCAGGTGATGAATATGCAACTTAACTTGATTGTGGTAATAATTTCACAAGGTGTACATATATCAAAACACTACATTATATACCCTAAATATATACAATTTTTATTTGTCAATCATACCTCGATAAAGCTGGAAAAAAAAAACTTCTGGAGATTGGTTGGTTGCCTGAGTGAATGTGAATATATTTAACACTACTGAACTGTCCACTTAAAAATTGTTAAGATGGTAAATTTCATGTTATGTGTATTTTGCCACAGTTAAAAATTTGGAAAAAGAAATAAAAAAAAAAGCAGAAAATTCATTAATAGCTAAAGAAATGCCAGTGGAAGAGTTAATTGGTCCAGCCTTTTTGGATGGCAAATTGGTAATATGCTAAAAGAATCTCAAAAATATTCATCCTGCAATAATTTTACATCTAGAAAATAACAAGGAAACAAAGATATGTACAAACATACTCACTAGGGCATTATTTATAATGACAAAAATAATTGCTGACAACCAAATGTATGACAACAAGGAAATAGTGACATGTATTATAGTACATATATACTTTGATATATTGTGCAACCATTTAAATTATGTTTTTAAAGATGACTAAATTATACTAGAAAATACAATGTTAAGAAAAAATAATTTAAAACCCACAGCATATACTGTATTTAGTATGGTACCAATTTTGTGGCAAATAAGCCATATGTATTGATAAAATACACCAAAAAGCATGGCAGGGCCAGGCACAGTGGCTATAATCCTGGCACTCTGGGAGGCCGAGGCGGGCGGATTGCTCAAGGTCAGGAGTTCGAAACCAGCCTGAGCAAGAGCGAGACCCCGTCTCTACTAAAAATAGAAAGAAATTAATTGGCCAACTAAAAATATATAGAAAAAATTAGGCAGGCATGGTGGCACGTGCCATTAGTCCCAGCTACTCGGGAGGCTGAGGCAGAAGGATAGCTTGAGCCCAGGAGTTTGAGGTTGCTGTGACCTAGGCTGATGCCACGGCACTCTAGCCCGGGCAACAGAGTGAGACTCTGTCTCCAAAAAAAAAAAAAAAAAGCATGGCAGATTATCAATGTTTTCAATTTTTTTCTTGGAACTTGTCTGACTATTCTAAAAGGTCTGTATCCCCCGTTTTTTTGGTATGCCTTTGTAATCATAATAAAGGTAAATGTTTAATTTAAAACAAAGAAATTTGGAACACAGGCCACCTTCATTCTCATGTAAGAGCTGGTTCTGATACATTAAAGGAAATCAAGATCAAATATTTATCTCCAATATTGAAATAAAGCATAGTAGTTTCACAGTTTATTGTTCAAATATAAGAAAACTCAGCAGAATCATATGTTTCATGTGTTAATTAATCAAATATTTACATTTTCTAGTTTTGATAAAAATCTGGATGGAAGGAGCAAGTTTGGGCGCTGGCACATCTTTGGTGGGAGGGTAGCTATTGCTCCTGTGAAAGGCTGCCCTGATTTTTTGTTGGTTTCTAGAAACATCTTTGCTCTTGAAAGCCTAACCATTTAGCATGTAAGCATTTTGAGAACTAAAGTCATTCGCATTTCAAAAGAGTTAGAAGTGTTTATTCAACGGCTGGGAAGCTTCCCTCCCCGCCCCCATGTATTAATCTGAAGCGTGTCATCAGCAGTGGATTTTGGGTGGCCAGCCTGAACGTCAGCCAAACCCCACCGACATATGGATAGCATAAGGGCAGTCAGGGCTGGCTGTTTATTTTGAAGTGAGCCCATGAAGGGAAAACAGCACTCAAGTCTGTTAAGCTGTGAGAATCGAAGCTTTGCTGCAACTGCCAAGAAGATATAAGATATAAACTGGGGTTTTGCTAGCTTATTAGGATAAGAAGACCTTTAAAGAGAAAACTGCTTTGAAAACAACTGTATTGCTCAAATATGACTCTAGTGTGAGTGAATCTTTCCCCTTCCGTGTGCTCTGTTTTTCAGGCCAGCTTATTGCAGTTTCAGAAATATTTTTGTTAAGCTAAAGGCTGCCAGCTGCATGATTTTAAGCATATCCCTTAACTTCTCTGAGCCTGAATTTCCTCATTTTTAATACGAGGGTGTTTTCAATTTTGAAATTTTATAATTCACTGAAACCACCACTTTTATTCATACCCTCCCCACACATGAATATATGAATATACATTGCTTTAAATAACTAGCTTAGAGTCAGGTTTTTTCCTTTTTTTTGAGACACTCTATCCCCCCAGACTAGAGTACAGTGGTGTCATCACAGCTCACAGCAACCTCAAACTCCTGGGCTCAGGCAATCCTCCTGCCTCAACCTCCCAACTAGTGGGACTACAGGCGCATGCCACCACATCTGGCTAATTTTTCTGTTTTTTTGTAGAGATGGGGGTCTCACTATGTTGCTCAGGCTGGTCTTGAACTCCTAGCCTGAAGCAATCCTCCCGCCTCAGCCTCCTAAAGTGCTAGGATTACGGGCGTGAGCCATCATGCTTGGCCTGAATTAGGGTCTTATTTATACCAAAGATCTTCTCAGATTTTAAAAGTCAATTGGTTCAACCAAATGGCCATGAAAAAGTGGCTCCTTCCCTCCCCATCCTCCATGTATGTCTTCATACCAGATAGTACAGTCTCAGAAATCCCCCCTTTAGAGATTTATTATGTAGGGTCAAGTTTGATCCATTTGCTGTCACTAATGCTGCATGGTCAATGAAGTTTGAGAGTATGTACTCTGGGATCAGACCGCCTGCATTCAAATCCTAAATTCCACTTAGCTCTGTGACCTTGGGCAAAATATTTAATCACTCTTTTCTTTAGTGTCTTCATCCATAGAATGGGACAAATATTAGTACCTTTTCCATAGGGTGGTTATAGGAACTAAATGGATAACATATGTGAATGCTCTCCATTATTTCTTCTGGTGGGAGAATTTCAGAGTGATGTGAACATCTCAGGACAAGATGTGAAAAGGTCCCAGAATGGAAATGGTGATGCAATAAACCTGACATAAACCTTACCTACTGGATACATTTGCTCAGGCCTGAGGTGCATGCTATTGAGATTTATATATTTTTGGAGAAAGATTTAATATGATTTTCTCTATTTCATGAACTAGTTCCTTCCCATGCCCAACTCCCTTTGATAATTGACCTCAACATTTTCTATCACTCCTTATGGGATAATTAGAAACAATGGGCTTAATTTTCCTCTTTCAGCAGCTGTGCCTCCTATGGATAGGTTGCAAAGATCCTCTCCCTTTTCTACTCCCACGCTATTCCTGGGTCAACCAAGGACCACAGAGGGAACGTGCAATGGTGCGCTAGTTTGAAATGATATAGAAATTTTTTTTTTTGCTGTTTTTTTAGCCCTAACATGACATTCCTTTCCTTGTTAATAAAAGCCACGCTGTGCATTGACTGTCCTATGGGAGAGACCATGCTGTCCTCCATCCAAGTCATCCCAAGCCACGTTCACCACCAGGCAGAAATATGTCTCCTGCAAACCTGACACAGAGAGCTTCCCCTTTTGAAAAGGCCCTGATAGAATTAATATGAATGGATCTTGTTCTTCTTTCTATAACCAACTATTTGGAGATTTAAAAAAAAAAAAAAAAGATCTGTGCAGAATTCTGGGCAAGAACGATAAATACAGGTTGACGGGAAGCCTCCAGTTCAGCTTTCCTTTCAAAGGAAAGGCCAGCTCTCACGACTTCCTCCACACCATGTTGGGACCCAGAGCCAAAGAAACACTTTATGTGTCATTCATAGGATGAGTTTTAATTTGGAAAATTATAAGTCTAGTTTGAGCACTGGAAGCCAATTGGTGGTATAGCCCGATGATTAAAAGCACAGGTGTTAAAACTGACAGATCTGGGTTCAAATTTTTATTTAGCCACTTACTAGCTTTGTAAGTTATCTGTCTCTTAGCTACGCTTTCCTCCTCGATATGACGGGAATAGAAACACATGCCTCACAGAAATTAAATGAAGTTATGTAAATAAGGCATCTGGCATACAGTAGGAACTCAATAAATAATATTGCTGTCGGTTGGCTAGTGACCATATTTTTGACCACTAAATATGGCACTGGAGGTAGGGGAGCAAGTAGAAGAGGAATAGCCCACACTTACATAACCAACTACATCCCCAGGTTAAACCCCTCTGCCAGGTCACACTAGAGAACCCCATCTCAGATAGGCTCCTTGGCCTTGGATATTTAACACAATCCAAGTCTTCTCTGCTATTCCACAGTCTCGGCATTGTTGATCCTACAGCCATTGAGAAGCTGCTAAGAATCTCAGTAAACACCATGAATTACTTTGAATTACTTTCCCATCAGTTTTGCCCAGATTCAGAAATTCACAAAGCAAATAAAGCACTTCCTAATTTATCTACCAATATGATGCGAGTTAAGCCTATTATAGTGAAAACTTCCTTGGACATCTATACGCCTTTCACGTGTCACCAGTAGTAAGCAAAATCAGAACACCTGGCCATCTTCCATGTGCCCCAACATAATATTTTACAAATACATGCATTTTTGTATAAATGGATTTTAAAAAGTAGTATTGTGTATCTATTTCTTGATGTGAAAATAAGATCATGGCTAAGCCTGTGGTTTCTCTCCCTTTTTCTCCGCCACCTCTAGCTATAGTCACAAGTGTAACTATGGTCTGTGAACTAGGGAGGCAGTTGGCCCCTCACACCTATATGTAAAATATGAATGAGGAGTGGTGGGTATGCAGAGCTCTGTGACTCTCCAGGTGCAAGCAGCACCTGCCCCATCCACAGGTGCACAAAGGGATAAAGGCAAGGGAGTTGTGGAGTCCCAGGCTGGGGAGGGTGTTATGGGCATTGGCGTTCTGCTCCATTCCTTTAGCCTGTCTCCCTGCCCCAAACACATCAGAGGCTTCCCTTGGCACCGTGCAGCTGGGCTCTGGGGAGCTAATGAGGTGAGCTAGGAGCAAAGCAGAGAAGCAGAGAGAGCTGAACAGGAATGGGGGGTGGAGAACAGCGCACATCCTTTCTCCTGCCCTCTGAATGAACACATTCATTCATTGTCCCAGTCTTCTATCTCAAATTCCTCTGCTTTGCTTCTCTGTGGGATAACTTTCTCCACCTCTGTAGGAGATACAAAAACAGGGGTGGGTCTCAAATAGTTGACATTCTTTTCTATTTTGCCACTGCCTTTGCTCTCCTCCATTTGAACAAAAGGGTGTAGAGTTTGGATGAAAACCAACAAGGCTATAAAGAATTTTATCTTTGGATAAGGCTTTCAATGGCTGCTTTCTATGTCCTGAGAGCCAGAGAGTTGCCTGGTGAGTAAGTAGAAAGCACTTAACGTGCAAACAAATATTTTCCCAGGTTTCCTTCCCCATAGAGCCACAGTGGATTCTAAAATGAAAACAGTCAGCATAAATTCTTGATCACCCTGCACACTTTTTCTCCGCTAAAGCAGAAGCAATTCTGAATTTAGGGGAGGAAAGAGATAAGGTTGAATGACAAAGTATGAAACCTAAGGGAGGCAAGGGCATTCTCTCTCCACCTCTAGGGAACATTTCCCTGCCTTTGACATCCAGCTAACCAGCTGGGCCTTTCCTGAGCTTGCTATGGTTGCAGAAGTAGGAGTATACATCTGTACTCAGCGGGCCCAGGGCTTCCTAGCCAGCCCTGCGACCCAGCTAAGCCTGTGTCACATGCCCTCTAACCACAGTTAAGCCTGTGGTGTGTTTGGCCTTTGTGGATAACGCTGTAGACTCTGGAGCCATATTGCCAGGGGTCTAACTCCCGCCTTCACCAACTGTGCAACCCTGGGCAAGTCACTTCCCTCTCTGTTCCACAGTTTTGTCATCTACAAAATAGAGCTTATACTAGCACCCACCTCAGAGGCTTGTTGAGAGGATTCAATGAGGTAAGAATTGTAAGAGGCTTAGAAGGGTTCCTGGCATCTAGTAAATGCTCAATGAATGCTATTTTTATCTAAGCCCAAGGTAGCATAGAGAGGAAGGGGGCTCACCTCGCGCCTTGGCATTAGTAAAGCGGAGACTTTGGCCGACCCTGCACAGACTCTGTGCTGGGCCTCAACTGTTTGACTTAGGAGGAAGGGACTAATGAAAAATGACTCTAATCCAGGGTATTTGCCTCAATAGCAACCTTTCAAAGATTAATAATGTTTAGCAATCTCTAACTTCCAAAAGATCTTTTTCTCTTAAGTAACAAAAGACAAACATATTTGCGGTAAAAATTCATATAATTCCAAAGTATAGAAAATAAAAACCAAAAGCATTCCTCAACAAATCCCATTTTCCAAAGACTGTTAACAATTATTGGCTTTGTACCAAGAAAAAAAAAGAATAATAGCTTTGTGTGGTTATTGCTACTTCTAGGATCCAAATTCTTTCAGTTCTGCTGTCTATTCAAACAAAATGAATTATTCAGTAGTTTGTTTGACCAAATGCAAATGAAACTAATGTAGTGAAGGTTTCTTTTTTAGTCCTATTTTTAGGTGACTTGAGCTCGCCTTGTTACTTTTGTCCTAGTGAGATTCATTCTCTACTAATGTTGCATTTTGCTAATCACATATTTCTGAGACCAAGAGAGCTTATCATTTAGGCAGGCACTAAATGTTTATTAAGCAAAAAAAAATTTTTTTTTTTTTTACATTTGAGCCTAATGACTTGCTTACTTTGTGGCTTCCTAAGAATCAAATAAAGTAGTTGGCTGATGTTCCTGTGTTTCTCTACTTACATAATCGCTACAATATATTAGTTTTTCAGGTAGTCATAATGAGGTCCTAATAAGTAGGAAATACTGCCATTAAAAACTAGTTAAGATTGAGAAAATAAAAACAGCTCAGAGCAGTCTGCGTTATGTGAGGCAGGCAAAATTTACCAGGCCCAGAGAGACAGAGCATGAGACTTCAGTCACGTACCCTTCATGTCTGGTGGACAGTTGTTTAAAGGCATTTTGTTCTTTCTTTTCTTCTCTGTAGTTTCCTGACTAGCTACCTCATCCATTATCTTCGCGTTCCTGGAATTTGTGTTACAAAGAATAATGTATAGCCAATCAGTAGCTTATTGGAGCATATATTCGGGGCAACCTGAATCTAGGCTCTTGGGTTGTTGCAGTCCTCATATTTGGCCCCAATAAACCCTCTACTTATACTAATTTTGCCTCAGTTTTTTCCTTTAGGTTGACTAAAGGAAACTCACATATTTATATAGATGGCCTCACTGCTGAGGCTGTGTTTCCAGAACTACTTCATCTTTTTAAACAACTTTATTGAAGTATAATTGACTAATTGTAATATATGTATTAAAATAAAGCAAATATGCTCATAGCTTTGGAATCTGTTCTGGGTTCTAATTATGACAAAGATAGCTGGTTGTCCCTTAATACCTGTTCTTCCCTTATTATCCCTTAATATTAAAACCCTAAGTATTAGTTGGGCACCTAGTTGCCTGGAATAGACTATACTTTTGTGACTCTCTTTGCTGCTAGGTGTGGCCGTGGTCAAGTTCTGTCCAATGGGATATAAGTAAAAATCTTATGTGTGACTTCCGAGAAGTGTCCTTAAAAGGTGGGGTACACCGTTTGTCGGTCTTCCTCCTTTCTGCTGGCTAGAGCAAGGGTGTGATATTTATAACCTAAGTGGCTCTCCTGGACCGTGTGGAAGAAGCCACATAGGGACAATAATGGGTGACAACATGGAAGGAGCCCCAGACTCTGACACCTTAGAGCACCAGATCAGCCCTACATCATTTACTTCTATCCTTTTTATAAATGAGAGAGAAAAAGAAAGAAACGTCTACATTTTATTGGTCTCCTGTTTTCTAACATGCATAGCTGGGTCTAATCCTAACTGGCATATTAGACAAATTACAATGTCCTAATCTACAAACTGGAATAATAATTCCTATCTTAAAGCATTGTGAGGACTAAGTGAGATAATTCATTTAAAGCACTTGGAGCTGGGCACGTTGGTGTGTACCTGTAGTCCCAGCTGTTTGGGACACTGAGGTGGGAGGATTGCTTGAGCCCAGGAGTTATAGACCAGCCTGGGCAGTGTAGAAAGACCCCATCTCTAAAGAAAGAAACACAGAAAACCTAAAAAATAAAACACTTGGCATTGTGTCTGGCTCCATAGTAAATGCTCAATAAAGTATAAGCTTTAATTATTATTATTAATTACATGAACTCATCCATGATTTAAGAAATAAAATCGGCCCAAGAGCTCAGAGGATGTTTTGTAGTAATAGATGAAAGGAGGGCCTCATGGTACCCCGGTGTCCTGGTACCCTGGTGCCCCAACAAGGAAGCCTGCTGCTCTGTGCATCCCATCACTGCTGCTGAGGCTGGAACTGGAGCCTTGAGAAGTCCTACCAGCCACGCTGCCACCTGCCAGATCAACTAAAGGGACACAACTCTCTGAATGGAATGAAAGAGCAGTGAACTTGGAGTCCCCTTCTCAGGAAAAGCTTCCTATGCACAATATATGGGATTGGCAACAGCCTTCTTTGTTGTGAACAATTGCAAATTGGAAAGATCTTAATTTTTCCCAGTTGGTAATGGAGAAGCAACAACCAAGAGGAAACAGCTTAAACTACTTAAATCATTATCATCCTCTCCGTATTTTCAGCAGGGGCATTCATTCCATGGACACAATTAGTCTTCAATTTAGTAAACATGGCTATGCTGGTTTAAAAGGCTAGAAGGCAATTTTGCTGAGAGAACAGGGGCCAATTGCTGCTTGGAATTTGAAAGCTTCCTCTCTATTAGCATGGCCAGGAGCACCTGCTCAGGTAAGCTCTATGCTGAAAGGCAAGGGGTGGGACCAGGTGCTCCATAGGCCGAGTGATTTATTTTTAAACACTAAAATGAAAGAGAAGGCTGCAAAGTGATCAAAATCTCTTGACAATAACAAGTTGCTGACTGGCTCTGAATATGTCAGCAGGAGCACATTGTTTCTGGAAATCCTAACCCAAGTGGATTATAAACCTGAGAAAGGAAGGCAATTGCTTAGGGCATCCAAGCTGGCTCTGCACCTCCAGCCCTGATGCGTTCTTCATGACGTGATGAAAGGGCCATTCACAAGATGACTTTGTGACCCTGCTCCCCTCACACTTTCCATTCGAGACAACTTGAAAATGAGAAGTAGGGTCTTCTGGGACCACCAGACTCCCTGGTTAACATAAATCCAATAACTGTCCTTAGGTCTTCGGTAAAGAAGTGCTCAGGCTGATGCAGAGGGAACTTGCAGATAGCTAACTGCAAACTAGTCTTACTGATAGCAGTAAGTCAATCAGGGAAACTTCTAGTTTATTTATATCATTTGGAGTGGTAGTTAATAGAATCAATGGCAGAATCAACATTCGAGGGGTGTAAAAAGGCTGGAATAGTGTACTAAAAACAGGGCAAAATATAATAGCTACAGATGATAAAGTCCTGTGTTTAGTTCCAGATATCAGCTGCATGAACAGAGGATGGGGAAAGTCTTGATAATAGTTCAATATGATAAAGACCTAGGGAAGCACTGTCCAAACCCTCTTCCAAAGGATTCTCTTTCAGAAGATTCACAGTGTGTGTTGCATGATATTAATTAATATTTTCCTGAGCATTTATTATATACTGGTCACTGCTATAAGGCCTTCATGTATATTCACTCATTTAATCCTTATAACAACTGTCTGTGATAGGGACTATTATTATTATCCCAGTCTGTCTACATGGAAACTGAAGCACACAGTGATTAAGTAATCTGCCCAATGTCACACAGTTGGAAGAATTGGGATTTAAACCACTGTCCATGCTCTTAACCACTGTGTCATAATGCTTCTTGGTGGGCTCATAAGAAACCGGTTAATTTTGAATTAGAATTTCAAATATTTGTTTGAGCACTGAGGCACCCAATTATATCTGGTAGACTAGAGTTTTTTGAAACAATTTAGAAACTAGTACTAGGCAGATTAGTTGACTCTAATAAAGACCAGGAAAAAAAATGATATAGTTGCCAGGAAAAAAAAAAAGAAACACTGAAATAATGCTGTTTGACAACAGAAGCAGCACTCTGTTCAAGAGATACAGACGTCCTACTATGTGCCCTGTGCTTGCCTCTAGCACCTGCTCAGTGCTAGAGATCATGTTTTCACAGAAACCAAAGATAATTAAGAATTTGAACCATGTAAGGAATAGCTGGTATTGCTGGAGATACGTGGTCTGCAGAGGAAATGAGAAGATAGGATTAATTCATGCAAATATATGAAGGACTTCCTTGTATTCCCTTAGAGGACAGAAGTGGGATCAACAGGCAAAAGTTAAGAAAAAGCAAATTTCAGTTTAGGATTAAGGATTTATTTTCTAGACTACAGTAGGCTGATTGTGAAGTCTCTAACGCCCAACTCTCTGAGATGGCCAAGCAAGATCGTGGCTGGCCGGCACAGCCGGGGAGACAGCTGCGGCATGGTAGAAAGGGCATGGTCAGAAGACCACGTTCAAGTCCTGTTTCTGCCTCCTGCTGGCTATGTGACTTAGATTCCAGCCAGTCTCAGTTTCCTCAGGAGCTAAATAGAGGTAAGGAAACATTTCACAGAGTTCTATAAATGGAGTCTAGGACAGAAAGAGACTTAATGATACAGCGACTGACGGGTAGTACTGTGTGAAAAATTATCGTATGCAAAGGAAGCCTCTAACTATACACTGCCAAAAAGCCTACCCCAGAGGTCAGGGAACAGAGAGGCTCACAGGACAAAGGGAAAGGCTCAAATCACATATTTGATTAAATCATTTTAAAACACACAAAGAGATATAACGAGAATAAGACGGAGTCCATCAATATGTATTCAACAAGGTTACAAGTGAGGTAGAATGTCCAAGCTATATAAAACCTGGAACGTGCAGTGTTCACGGAGCAGACTGATACTAAGCTGCCAACAAACTGATTTTGTTGCTATGTATAAATGCCCTTGTCATTTAGTGGCAAGTATAGCATACACCTTAGGGGATAAATCAGAAAGCCCCAGAGGTTTGTCAATGTCTCTTCACTATTCATAGTATCATATCTAAACAGAAGATTCTATCCATATTGATAATGTTGATTAACATAATAAATTAACCAGACCTATCTTGTGTTGTCATCAACAGATGGTTCCTGTTTTTCCCTCATACTTGTCTAAGAGCCCTCGCTACAAACTACAGCTCTGAAACTGAGTGTTTTAGAAGAAGTGTCAAAGAATCTCCGTAACATATGGTACCTAACACCTGTCAGACTCCACCCAAGGACTGAACTGGGATTTTCACGACTCTTTCAGTCCAGAAGTAGACTTTACGCAAGTAGAGCTTAACCCAAGATCAACAAAACAAGAACTAATTACCTAGGATTGAAATAACTGATTGTGACTTCTTAATCTTTATCTCTCAGTTGAACACTTTTGTTTTGTTGTTAGCATGCGGGTCTTCTAGCAAGGACTGGAAAACCTGCTAAACAAATTCTAAAAGAGCTGTAACACTTGAACACACTTTTAATTGGTATCTTGTTCTAACTGACCCCTCAGATTTCAGAAAAATATGTTATAAAAGATCGGGTAAATTGTCAAGAAAACTCAGAGGATAATGATTGTGTATAAAAGATGTCATATACTGATTGATTTTACTATTTAGTAGTCGAATACTATGCAAAGTGCATTTACTAAGTTTCCTTACTTTTTGTTGTGATGTAGTTATTTGCCTAGGTTTAATACTCAATACCTTTTGTTGTATCTGTATAAATAAAACTGGCCACGTAAAACAAAACTTACTATATCAGGAATAGAATCCTCAGTATGGGCTTCTGAATTTTTCTTTTTTTTTTTTTTTTGAGACAGAGTTTCCCTTTGTTGCCAGGGCTAGAGTGCCGTGGCATCAGACTAGCTCACAGCAATCTCAAAGTCCTGGGCTCAAGCAATCCTTCTGCCTCAGCCTTCTGAGTAGCTAGGACTACAGGTATGTGCCACCATGCCTGGCTAATTTTTTATATATATATTTTTAGTTGTCCAGATAATTTCTTTCTATTTTTAGTAGAGACGGGATCTGGCTCTTGCTCAGGCTGGTCTCGAATTCCTGACCTTGAGGGATCCTCCAGCCTCAGCCTCCCAGAGTGCTAGGATTACAGGCGTGAGCCACCACACCCTGAACATTTTCTTAAATGAAAGAGTTGGCTTATCCAAAAATGAATAATGTTTGTGGTCATCTTGTACTATGTGCCTTTAGACCATAATGTCTCAATGTGCTGAAAAAATAAAGGTCTTAGCTACTGGACCTATCAAGGGACAAGACAAAATCAACTTTAATGGGTGGATATGAACAAAAACATCACAGACAATGCTTCTGATGAGGACTCACAACAGATAAATCAACAAATAAGAAGCTGACACCAACAGAGGAACTCTGACATTGCGCACAAGCAGAGCTGATGACAAAGATGTGATGCCTGGATGCTTGGAGCTTTGTATAGCCTCATGGTCTGGAGAAGCCATAGCTGTGTGTCACACCCTGGGACTTCTGAAAAGACTGGACTGATTGGACTCATTGATATGGGTGGATTTTTTACAAGATGCTGTTTCCATGTTGTTTACTATGATAGTGATGGCTTATAGTTTAAACCTATCTGTATGATGTGTTAGAATGAGAGAACTGAATATTCTACGGGTGGCTTGTAGTGTGCATTGCATTTTTTGCATTGTTTGAGAACACTTAGCCATGATGTAGATGCAAAAAAACAAAACGGGATGCATCATAAACTCCTAAAATGTGTTAAGATAAGTAGTAAATAGAACAAGTATATGTTAAATATAGATAGAAAAGAATGGACGAGCCAGGAACATCTCCTAATATTTTATGAGATTATAAATATACATAAGGCACTAAATATACATCAGGCATATGAAGCACTAAATATAAAAAATCCCCTAAATACTCAGGATAGACAAAACATGCACAAGCACTCAGTGTTCACAGGGCCTTAATTTGGCCAATTATTGGTGTTATCCTTGTGACCTATGTGTTCTCTGCCTAAGATACACACATAAAACCCATGGCTGTTCAAAGTCTAATCAATAAGCTACAGCTCTGGCCAAGCATACTTGTTCCTGTCCCTGTCTCTCTGACAAGCATGTGTCATTAACCCCAGGCACCTTCTGCCTGTAGAACCCTTGCTCAAACCTCAGTTCTGGTCAGTATAACCACAGCATCAGAGGTAAAGGCTGACATGGCGTGGGGGGTGGGGGATGACATATGAACTTTGCACACCCTAAGATTCTGATAATGTGTTTCTCCCACCTTACTTGCCCTCTATCTTGTGTTACCTTACCAGTTTTCTTTATATCTTTCTCTACTTGCATCTCACTTTGTATTTTAAATTTATTTAATAACCTATGTGATTTGAGCATTTTAATTTGGTCTGCGAGCCTTTCTGTTGTGTGACTTCTGGATAGGAGGTACATTGCGTCAAGGGAATTTCCCACAAGACAGATGGGATAGCGGATTCTGCAAATGTCAACCAGTTAACTATTATGATCATGTCCCCCTGCTAGGTAACCAAGGGACATCTATACACAGTGGCAGAAAGGTATCCATGAAATCCCACCTGTGGGTTTTGGTCCATGGAACTCATAATCAAACCTCACTGCGGGCTCCCAGTGTGTTGGGCCACTTGGAGCCACAAGAAATCTTTCTCCTTAGATTAGGTGGCCACCAAAACTGGCTAAGTAGCCTCCTTATCCCCAAGGTCCATATCCAAACCTCGGCTCAAAGAGTTTTGAGAAAACTTTCAAAGGAAAAAAATAGCATCCTAGAGACAGCTGGCCAACTGAAGAGTTAGGTGAGCTGGTCTAACCTGCTTACCCCAGACCTTCCCAGGAAAGCTGCTCCCATCCAGGGAAGGAGGCAGCCCCATCCCTCGTCTTGGACTTGATTTATGGGATAAGGAGAGGGGTCCACAGAGATGATTCACCACATGGACTCAGAGTTTCAATTCATTTTGCGTCCACCATCACATTTTGAAAGCTCTGGCTCTTAGTGGCAAAGCCCTGGGGAGCAAGACAGGGAGCCTGACACCCCACCTGGTGGTCAGAGTGTTGCATTGACAGGTTTTCGCTAAGAATCATGCACTAAGAGTTAGGAAAGCACAGGACAATGGTTCGTTTTCTCAAGGGATTCTGCTAATGGCCACAAGACAGGATACTATATGAGATCCTTCCTTGAGAGACCACTTGGGCTGGTGACCTCTATAGTCTGTTCTAAATTTTAGATCTTATGAAACTCTCATAATTTGTCTTATCACACAAAAGACATTACAGGCACTCCTCACTTTGCACCGTTCCAACAGGCACACATTTCAGTTTCCATGATGTAGTTAGGTAACAGCATCCCCTAACAGCACAGTTCCATTTCTGTTAGCATGGTATATTAATTGTGCGTGACTGTGTGAAGCACAAACCTCACCTCTAGCCCTACGGTCCACAGATCACTGACAGAATTGGCAGGTGTGCGTTATGACCAGTGACCTATCACCTGCTTCTTTCGAAGTCTATTGGTGATGGGTCCCTGTGTATCTGTTATTCAGTTCCCACACAGACAGCAAAGCGTGTAGTTTTGTCGCCTCCTTATCTCCAAATGAGAAACCCATGTGGCATTTTACAAAAATGCTAACTGAAAGAGGGAATTGGCCAACAAAGATGAAAGTGCAAAAGAAAGAAAAAAAGAAACAAAAGGGAATAAGGCTGAAAGTGATCAGCATTTTTGAACTGAATGTAAGTGGTGTTACAGAAGTCACAGCTGGCCGTGGGAATATTGCCACTGCCACCTTGGAGAGACCCTAGGCATGCAGCCAGAGGAACTCAGTGAAGGCGAACTTATTGACATAAATGAGGAAAGGATGGCGGAGTTTCAGAGGAAAGGACACTAGCAAAAACTTTACATTAAAAAACACTCAGAAAAATTTCATGACATTGAAAACACAAAGTGGTGGAAGCTGATCCATATTTAGAAAGGAATATAATAATTTGCCAAGGTGTAGAAAATGTGCTTGCTCCAGATCATAAGTTATATAGAAGCCAAGCAGAGTTTAAGCCACTTTTGGTAATTTCTTTACAAAGAAATAAAACACTTTAATTCTCAATGTTTCTAACTTTTAAATTATATGGTACTAACTAAGTATTAATTTTACTATTTTTAAAATTTTCCTGTACATTTATAACTGATAGTAAGAGAGTTTTTAATGTTTTGACAAACATTTTTAAAATTCATGGAACAATCACCATTTTCCCATTGAATTTTAAGATCACTTTGCACAGATTCAGCTTGCACGATCATTTTTACCATCCCACATGATGGCAAAGTGGCCACTGTCTGTAATCTTTGAAGTAGGCTTGCAAACTCAAATGCCTTCAGGAGCCAGGAAGGGAAGGTAAATGAGAAAAGCAGGCAAGATATGAGACCATCTGTGACCACAGACTCCTGAGCCTTCATGGAGAATGGTGGAAACTGAACCACAGAAAGCACTGTGCTGTCCAAACAGGCAGTCTCTGCTCAGCTCTACTGGAGACACCCGGGAGAAACACTGCCCGGGGTTGCCAGATCTGATTCTTCAAGAGATAACTGGAGTCTGGATTTACATGTAAAACATCACAGTTTTTAAGTGATGACAGTGATTCAGACTTAAATATCCTATGAGTCCAACAAACAAAATGCTACCAGGTAATGGCCCTCATTTTAAAACGCCTGCATTACGAACATCTTTGAGTGGAAGATTAGCTGTCAGAGGTCTAGTACTAGGAAGAATCAGAAGTCAGATGACCAAAAAGTGTTAATGCTTCTTCCTACTTCCTTGCCTTATCTGTGGGAAGAGTAAACCAGAGATTATACCATTGCACCTTGCTATTAAGGAACTAACTCTGGAAGACAGTTCACTGTTTGAATGCATGCAGGCTACCTGAAATGGGGAACGCCCGCCTAAGCACAAGTTACTTATTGTTACATTAGCTAGACGAAAAAGAAAGCAGGATTCTTAAAGGATAGGAAACAGGTAAGTTTTGCTGGGTGTATGAAATAGAAGGCACAAAAATAAATCTTTGCTGCTGGGGCTATAGTGAGGCCTGCAAGGATGGGGAGCCCCGAGGCTGTCACCACATGGAAGACTGAAGGGTCAGAGCACAAAAATAAACTTCATCTACTTCATCATTGCGGATTATTATTTTCTGTTCTGTTTCATATGTATTAGGTCATATACTGAGCCCCTGAACTGCCCAAAGACTTGGAAAACTGCAGCTCCAATGTTTAACATGTGGACTGCCACACTAGAAAAAAATTTTTTCTTTGGTGTTTTATTACAAAAATAGAATCAAAACTTTGAAAATAAAATGATCTTTTCTAATTTAATGAAAAATTTGTTATATTTTATTGTTTTCTGTGCATGAGTTATATGCAATTATATAGTAAATATTAATTGTAACAATATGAACATTGACAAGATTTTCACAAACCAGTTGCAGAGTTTTGCCCAGGGGCCACCTATCACGTACCATGTATGCTACAGCATGGCATCGTGAGTTGCCTGCACACCACGTGGCTCCCAAGGTAAAGAAGATGCCTGAGTGACATATGCTTCACAAAGCCCTGGTCTCAAAACTAGCATGAGTTAAATACAACTCACATGACAGTTAATGTGTTAAATCAGACTAGAAATTATCAAATCCACTTATAGAACCATCCTTCCATATTGGATGACGATTAATCATGTGGAATTTGTATTTAACTAAACAACAGCAGCCTCAACTCATACAAGTGAGGACTCTGAGTTGGAAGAAATCCTAGAGGCCCCTTAGCCAATCCTTCAACCCAAATAAGAATTTCCTCTTCAAAACTCTTGACTGGAGACCAGCTGGGCTTCTGCCTGCAACACTCCCAGGGACTTGCCTCACCTTCTGTAAATCCAAGTGGCAGCCTCCTGTACATACTCTGACATGCAGGAATGAAACAAACGCTAAGCCAAGGGTATGACCACCATCTTGCTCAATGAGAATAGAACATTTGCAAAGGGAAGGCTTGAGGTTAATGCAGCACAATTGCAAAGAAAGGATCTGGAGCACAAATGTGATTGAGCATATCACTAATTCCAGCTTGAAAAGAATGTCCACCTAATGAGGAATCATTTGCTACCTCTGAGAACCAAACCCAGTTTTTGGTGAAAGTGAGCATCTATACAGAAGGGCACTGCTTTTTTGGAGTAGTTTTTCTGTGTGTTTGATTTTAAACCAAAGCATTGCTTCCTTTTTAGAAATTTTATTGACAATGTCACAGAAAATGTGGGGAAAATATTCATAACCCTATACCAAAATAAACTTTTATTTTTGCATCTTTCCCTCTGACCAACCCTTAATCAAGTGCACACATAGTTTTACATAGCAGTGATCATAGGATTCAGATCATTTGGTTTTGAGAAACTCTGTCACTTTCTTACTATCCATTCTATTCTACTTTCTTGCTAATAGAACCCTGATTTTGTTCCAAGTAGTAATGTGCTCAGCCCCAGGTGGTGACCAAAGTTTGGCAAACCAATCACGATCACCTATTGCTCATCTTCCCTTACAGCTAGGGCGTTATCGGTGAACTAGTTCTGACCAAAACACATAAGAGGATGTCTGCTGGGGGTACTTTCAGGAAAGCTCTCTCTTTCATCATAAAAGGGACTTCCCTTGTTCCTCATTGCATTGATTACAGACTTGATGGCTGGAGCTTTCACAGCCACCCTGTGATCAAGGAGGAAATCTCAAGAGAACTGCAGAGATGTTTGCTCCGGATCAAGAGGCTGGATTTCTTGTTTTAGGAGACAAATAAACTCTTTTTGCTTAAGCTACTGTAGTCAGATTGTTACTTACAACTGAATATAACTCCAATTGATTAAAAGCATTTTGTTTGTACTTAATTTCTTAATTATTCTTTGCAATAGATCACAACATTTAATTCTGTTGATATGTCACAATTTAAGCTCTTCTACTGCTGAGGGTGTAGGTTGTTTTTAGAAATTTTGTGTTACAGATCATGTTTCAAAAAACATCATTGTACATTTAGCTTTTTCTTTTTATCAATACTGTGTTGAAAGTTATGAAAATCTATGGTTCTTAAAATGTGTTGCCAAATTTCTTTTTGAAAAGTTTATATAAATGTATAAGGCCTCCAACAGTATATAAATGAATCAATTTTCCCAAATTTCATAAGCAATGGGTATTGCTATTATTTTTTTGGCTAATTTTTAGGTGTAAGATGCTACTTCAAGTTTGTTTTAATTAATAGCTTAGTTTTAATGGAAGAGGTTAATCATGTGCATGTGTGTATATGTGTTTTCAGGAATTCAAGGACGTATCCTGAATTCTGAAGTCTTCAAACTGTGACCTGGGGGGTCAAATCCAGTCTGTCACCTGTTTGTTTGTTATAAATAAAGTTATATTGGAACACAGTCATGTTCATTTATTAATGTATTGTCCATGGTTGCTTTCACAGTATAATGGCAGAGTTGAACAGTGTGCCAGAGATTGTATAATATATCCCCCAAAGACAAGAGCTTTACTATCTGACCCTTTGAGATACATGTTGCTAATGACTGCTCTAAATTTGTGGTTATTTGATATCATTTAAAAATATGAATAGATTTTTAATAGACTACTTGATCAGTTAACTTGTATTTGAGCCCAAGATAACAATTGATTCTCGAGTGAACTGGTACCTAACACTCCAGTTCAGAGCTCCATTTCTTTGGCTAAATGTGTTGTTCTTTGTTAAAATGCAACCCCCCAGAAAGAGGTAAGACAAACCTATCAGTAGGTTTTGACTTAAAGTAAATGGGAACAAGGTAATTTATGAGGTGTAGGTTTTTGGAGAGGGTGGGAATAAGAGGAAATGAGGAACAGGACGTGTTGAGACTGAGGAGGTTACTCCAAGCAGGCAGGTTAAGGGAAAGTAAAGCGGATGTTAAGGGCAAAGAAGACTTAAACGCTTCTATTTTGTCAATTAGTGGAGGTCTGGCCACAGCCAAATAAAAATTTTCTTTGATAAAACAGGTCAGGTAATATTGGTGTAAGACCTGAGCATTCTTTTTTGAAGCTCTTTAGAGTGCATCACAATATAGCACCTTATTCCCATCAAAAAACCCCTGTGTGATCAGCCATGAGGAAATTGGGATGTTGAAAGCCATCTGCAGGCACAGCAGCTCTGAAACAATTTCTGATCTGTTGTAAGGACCCCTCTCACCATAGCTGCTTCCTAGCCACTTTCGCTTTCCCTGCCTTCATTCTGTGCTGTAGATGAGGAAAGAACAAGGGTCTTGAAGGAATGTGGGAGAAGAGACATTATGGGGTGCTCATGAGAGTGATGGGACGTGGCTTGGGTATCTGTGGCCACCGTGAGGCAAACATTAGGGTTCTGGAACCTAGAGTGGAAACCTAGTGTTTCCTAGCTCTGGGCCAGTGCTAATGACCAAGGGCACCTTGACACCTTGCATACCAGAAACTTGAGGAACCTCACCTGGGCCATACTCGCCCCATCTCTACTTGAGCTTAAATCCTTATCTAAAAACAAGGGTTATCTCACTCTCTCCCTCTTCCCGCTCTTTGGGTGTGTTGCTCACAGTGCACCCTGACAGCCAGCTGAGCTCACATTTGGTCTAGTCAGGGTACTGTCCCCAGTGTCTATGGCCACCATGCCTTCTGCCACGTGGCATTTGGTACCTGAGGCCCCCAGGGGACACCCTCAGTCCAGGGGGCCATCTGGCTCTGAGGAAGGATGGCTGGGGAGTAGGTCCAAGCTCTCTGTGTGGGGGCTTTCTGTTTCCCTCTCTGCATCCTCTTCTCTTCTTATCACGAGGGCTTGTGCCGGACAGCAGGACCCCTGGCTCCACTGTCTGCATTCCCTCTGAAGGGGCCTCAGCCTGGGGGTGCACAGAGAACTTCCCTGGGGTGGATGTGGCTGCAGAGGAAGGTGGGGCCCCAGCAGTGGGGGCTGCTGAAGGGGCAATGAGTTATCCCAAAGGATCCACCAGGATAGAGGAGAAATTGTCCCAGAGGGAAGCCATTTGGTAGGATTTGTACAGGCCGCCATGGGGAGGGAGGGCTCTGGCCAGCCAGGCCTCAGGAGCATCAGGGAAGCAAGTTTGCAATGAAGATGGCAGGACCGCAGGCACGCACAAGCCCACGGGGCTCTGCTCACATTGACTACAACATGCAAGGCACTTCTTTTTTTTTTTGATTCCACCCCTTTACTCTGACCCTTTGGACACAACTCCCATGGAGGCCGTGCTCCATGGGGATCCCGACACCCATGAGGAAGCTTTGGCTACATGACAGTTTTCAGACATGTGGCCCATTTGCCATTTGAGGATTACAGCAAATGATTCTATTGGCAATTTCTACCCCTCCCACTGCTTCCCCCCCCCAAAAAAAACTGTACATGAGTTTACAAACATATTAACATATAAATAATGAGAAACGTCCTGGCGGGAGCCTCCCCGGTTGTCTCTGCTGGAGATTAACACTGGAGCGGGCGCTGTCCCCGCAAACTGTGCGTGACATCAGGAGTCTCGTGGCTGTTCCGGGCCAGCAGCCGGCTTTTCTCATGCCTCCATGTTCAACCTCCAGTAGTCTGTCTGCTGTGCCCAAGAGCCCAGAGCCGTGAGCATGAGGCAGCAGCTCTGTTGCCAGCCATCGCTCCGGCTCAAGCTCGTGCTGGAAGGGACGCTTCCTCTCCCGACAGTGCTTCTTATGGGCCGGCCAGTCTTTCTGCTGGCACTGGGAACCGCAGTAT